>VUQK01016058.1:0-10408 GCA_015106715.1 Bujurquina vittata
GGATGTTTTTGGTTGTCACTGAAGCCCATGCTTTGTCGATACATCCAATGACTTCCAGGAAAGTTGCGTGGCGCATTCTCCCGGTTGCCGTGAAGCTGTGCTCTCCATCCATCATCCACAGGTTATGCAGGACTGCCTTAAAGCTCTGGTTCACAGAGATGTCAAGTGGCTGGGGTGTTTTGTTTAAGCCTCCAGGGATGATGGCTGGCATGGAGTTGAAAATTTATAATTTATATAATAATGTGTTAATAATTTTACATATAGGTTGCTCCGGAGTATAAGTCGCACCGTCAGCCAAACTATGAAAAAAAGTGCGATTTATAGTCTGGAAAATACGGTATATACATATATATATTTAAAATTGATCTTTTGGTTTTATATTTCTGTGTGTTTTAGTTTTAATTTATTTAAATTATTAATGTTTTTTTCTTCTATAAATGGATGCTGCTGTAACAGCAGGAATTTACCTCTGGGATCAATAAAGTGTTCTGATTCTGAAATATGCAACCATTACTTTGTGCTGTAGTGGTCATTTTCGTCACGCTGAGCTTTTACTTTATGACTCGTGTTTTGAATGCAGCCAATGCAACCTGCTTTTTAACATAAAATCACCCCAGTTATGGTCTGTAATTGTGTGCTGAATCATTTAATGTTGTTTTTTATGTATTTATTTATAGTGCTCATATTTTTCTTTGCTGAATAATTTTGAAGCGCAGTAACAAAGTAAACTTTATCAGGCACACCTTGCAAATACATGCTTGGATGCCCTTTGAACTGCCTTAATTCTTTATGGCATAGATTCAACAAGATACTAGAAACAATCCAGCATGTTGTTAGTCCATATTGACAGCATTACACAGTTGCTGCAGACCTGCGGTGAGTATCTCCTCTTCCTACACATCCCAAAAATGCTCTCTTGGAATAGAGATCTAGTGACTGTGGATATCTTTTGAGTACACAGAAGTCATTGTCAAGAAACCAGTGTGAGATAATTTGAGCTTTGTGACATGACAGCTTTGTATTATCCTGCTGGAAGCAGCCATCCAAAGATGGGTACTTTTATACCACAAACTGTTTCCCCACAGGGTATATGCACAATGTACATAACTTATTCTTCAAGAGTTATATATATTTATATTTATTTTTGTTTTTATTGCATGGTAATTTTATCTATTTATCTATTTGGTATTCTGACATCCAGTGTGGGCAGCAAAGTAAAAATTTCATTGTACACAGAAACAATGTTTCTACACTGTGCATATGACAATAAAAGTTTGAATCTGTATCTCTGTGAGGGATGGACCGCAACAATACTCCAGTAGGCTGTGGAGTTTAAACAATGCTCACTTGGTACTAAAGGACCCAAAGTGTGCCAAGAAAGTATCCTCCACAGCATTACACCACCACCAGGATTCTGAACCGTAGATACAAGGCAGGATGGATAAACGGCATGCTTTCATGTTGTTTATGCCAAATTCTGACCCTACCATCTGAATGTTGTAGGACCAGGCAATGTTTTTCTGATATTCTTTTTTTCCAATTCTGGTGAACCCATGCTGCAAATTGTAGCCTCAGTTTCCTGTTCTTAGCTGACAGTGGCATTCAGTGTGGTCTTCTGCTGCTGGCGCTTGTCTGCTTAAAGGTTCAACATATTGTGCATTCAGAGCCGCTCTTCTGCAAACTTTAGTAGTAACAAATGGTTGAGTTACTTTTGCCTCTGGCATCAACAAAGCATTTTCTCCCAGAGAACTTCCACTCACTCAATATGTTTGCTTTTCCATTCTCTGTAAACTCTAGAGATCGTTGTGTGGGAAAATCCCAGTACATGAGCAGTTTCTGACCAGCCCCTCTGACACCAACAACTGCCACATTCAGTTGCTTAAATCAACTTTCTTCCCCATTCTGATGCTTTGTTTGAATTTTCGCAGGATGCCTTGAGTATGTCTGCATGCTTGAATACATTGAGTTGATGCCAAGTGATCGGCTGATTTGCGTTAATAAGGAGTTAAACAGGTTCAACTAATAAAGTGGCCAATGAGTGTTGCTTAATGGAAGGCAGCTGTATTTTTGATATTTTGCACTGCTTATATATACTTATTAATACATAAGTTGTGTTTTTCTGCTTTTTTCCCAGGTGTTTCTAATAATCCACTATCAGCCACTGGTCAACACCCTTGCAGATGTTATTTTCAACGGGGATCTCTCTGTGTTCACCACACCGACAGATATACACAGCACACACAAGAGCACGGTAACACACACGCGCACGTAGTACATACATGATAATTTAGCCTCACAGTAATGTTTCATATAACTTCTATCAGAAACCTGATGAAAAAACTAACGCTGGTTGAAATATGCACACACTGTATGTGTTAATGTACAGTAGAGTGTACTGTACTGTAAAAGGTAAAACCAGGGAGTACAGCACACAAACAAGAAATGTGCACAAGCACACCTATGCAGGCAACCGCATGTACACACACACACACAGTTGTGTTCCAGAAGTGAGTGTAGGTGGTTATGAGATCGCAGGATCATGGTTTTCTCCATGATTCACCCACATCAAGGCAGCAATATGCAAATTACTTGACTTTTCTTGTTCTTTTTTTCCCTTTCCTTTTTTTGAACACTTCCTGATTCCTGTCTTTTTATTCTCTTTTTCTGCCATGGCTTTGGATCGAAACATTCGGTTGCCTTTTACTTCTCCGTGCCCCTTTTATAACCATTTGCATATTCTTGCAATTTCTTTTCTGCCTGTTTTAATCTCCCCCCTTTCATCACCTAATCTTCCCCATCCAATTCCCCTCACCTCTCGTTTCTACTCTTGATTCAGTTTCTCTTCCTTCATCACCCCTCCTCTGCTTCTTAACATTTTTTTTGACCATCTGTTTTTAAAGCCAGGTGGGCGTGCCGGAGTAGTGAGCGTTTCTGAGAATCCTTGTGGTTATTCTTTGTGCTGTGTGTGTGCGCGCGCGAGATCTCTGGTTGTTGTAAGAAACGGCCTACCTTTTCAGCGAATGTAACTCAAGGCGTGATGTCTTCACAGTTTTGGTGTACCACAACAGGATACAACCATACCCAATCACATACCTATAAAGTAAAGTCACCACTGTTGTTCCACTGAGCAGCTTCCAACAGTAGTTTTTTTTTTTGCAAAAGGTGCTAAACAGTCAAAGTCAACAAACAAAAATAATAATAATTAAAGCCACAAGCGGCGATGATCAGGCCCTCGCACCCACTGCACGTCAACGTCAACCCGTGGCGCATGTCGACACCTGGCGCACATCGGAGGTTTTCGCTGAGGGAAGGGTAGCTGGCTCACCTGGATGCTCTCTGCCCAGCAGGCTTCTCGTTCCTTGCGTTGTTCGGCTGCCAAACGTCTCCCATGTCACTGAGCACTCACTAATTAAAGTGAATTGATGCTGTATGTGAGATTCAGTTCACTGTCATTGAGCACACAAGGCACACAATGAAATGATCGTTCCAGATCACTTATCCAGAGCATCTGTGGTCATGCAGCCAAAGACTGGCTATGTGGTTTAAGTGTCTTGCCCAAGGACACAACGCAGCGCAGGG
Source organism: Bujurquina vittata (assembly GCA_015106715.1). Classification (NCBI taxonomy): domain Eukaryota; kingdom Metazoa; phylum Chordata; class Actinopteri; order Cichliformes; family Cichlidae; genus Bujurquina; species Bujurquina vittata. The sequence goes on from VUQK01016058.1 coordinate 3,580, forward strand.
ACAGGGCTCGAACCTGCAACCCTACGGCTGCAAGGCGAGTGCCTACCCACTGCACTAATGCCTGTACCCATCAATGAAATTGTAACGATCACAAGATGATAATTTTCAGTACTGCTGATTTCCTGCTGCCACTAGGTGGTGCTTTGAGTGCGATACAAAGGTGGTAGATGGGTGTGTCCAGACTCATTCACACTCACATTAAGCCTGTGAAGTTTGGGACAGATTGGACAATGTATGTTTGAGTTGTGACAATTTGGTGTTCTGTGGTATGGGACTGAAATCTCATAATTAGAAGGTTGCTATGGCAACACCGTTTGAGATTCTATAGAACTCTGCGTATCTTCTGATAAGCTTCCTTTGTAGACGAAAGAGACTAATAATTATTCCACATCCCAGGAGGAGGCGCTCTAACCTTTAGGGACTTTATGCATATTAATGTGTTCGGGGCAGGAAGCTTATCAAACCACAGAAGTTTGACGCAGATTGGGCAATGTGGCTCTGAGTTACAGCCCTTTTTGTCTTCATGGCGAAACATCGAACTTTGCCGTCCTGCCAGGTTCACACCCTTTGGCGAAAACTCACAGCTTTGAGAACCATGTAAGACCAAGTCCGTAAGGCTTTCCAGGGAAAATTTGAGATGGTTCTGCTCAGCCACCTTGGGGCTGGACCTCAAAGTGTAAAACATGATACTTCCTGTTCCCTGTAGGTGGCGCTGAGACTTTCATCAAATATTAAAATATATTTGTGTTTAGGGGTGGAGGCTCATCCTACTGAGCAAGTTTGATCCAGTTTGGATAATGTAGGTATGAATGAGAGCCAATCAAAATTTCATGGCGAATGATCAAAATTCACCGGGCCAAAACGACCACGCCCCCTTTGTCAAAAAGTCACCATTTTTAGAAATGTAGACTCCCCCTGGTGTCTAGATTACACAAACCAAATATGAAGTTGATAACTTCTAAAATCTCTGATTTATTAGAGAAAGTATGAGGGCAGGAAATCGCAAACATCACCATTTTAATTCAAAATGGCCGATTTCCTGTTGGGTTTAGGCCATTGGACCCTGGCTCTTTTTTGTTCATTTGAACATGTTACATATGTGTACCAAATTTCGTACATGTATATGAAACACAGCAGTGGGAAATAAACTAAAGGTGGCGCTGTAAAGCCATTTTGAAAGGGCCATGCCTGAAACCATAAAAATACTTAGCTTCACCAGACCTGATGTGTGCAAAATTTAGGCTTTACGTTTAGGCCCTCAAAAAAGCAATTCATTTGCCTAAATGTTCAAAGCAATTCCAATAGGGCCTTCGCACAGGCTGTGCTCGGGCCCTAATAAAATTAATTTATTTCCCCTGCAGCAATGCCTTTGCCATTTTGTTTTTGTGCATGTTAACACAATGAGCACACTTGTGCACCAAAAACTTCTTACGTATGCTGCACACTTGTGACACCTCCATGATTTATTGAGGAAATGCTAATAAAAAAAATTCCTAAAGATGCTAAATAGGTACTAAAAAGTTGTACAGCGAGAGGTGTATCTACTAAATCACATGTACCGTGTTATTGTTTGATTTATTGTAGATAAAAAAGCAGACATATGAGGTATGGGCTCTGTTTCTGCGCAGGTGGTCAAATGGCACCTCCTGTTTGTCTTTGATGTGGCAGGAAATTAGGTCACATGATGGAACACTGACAGAGCTGGCTCACCTAACCCAGATCTCTTTCCTGGAACAAGTGTTTTCTCTCTCTTTCTCTCACACTTTTGTAGATGTGTGTACTTGCAAGTGCACCAGTTAGATACATGTTTTTGATATTTGCATGTGTGTAGCAGTATCTTTTAAAAAACAAAAAACAATTTATTTTTTTTTTAAAGTTCATGCAGATAGTTCACTGTGCAGAAAGATGAGCATATCTTCTGACCTGCAAATGGCACCCTACTTTGAAGTGCAGGGGTTTGTAGGTATGTCGTGCATGCTCCCTGACCTCCATTAATTTCTCAGCATTGGTTTAGACTGCGAGCGGTTTACCAGAATATAGTCAGCTAGCAGGTGTGACTGACACACACACATATGCACTCACACTCACACTCTGATACTGGTTTGTGGTTTGTTTCTGATAAAATACATACTGTGTTTTTAGCAGCAGCTAAAATGTGATCCTGCCAGAAATACAGAGAGATAACACTGATGTGTTTTTAAAGCATGGAATAAAACCGAATACTAGGGCCTAAGGATTTAAAAAGAAATTGAAATAAATTGTGTTTCAGTGTAAATGTCTTAAAATGACTGGCTTCCCATTTAAGAGTTTAATTGTTACAAGAAAAAAAAATGAAAAGATAGAGGAGGGAAGGCCAAGGTAAGGATTATAAACAATGTAACGTTTAACCGTGATTCATCTACAGTACTTTCACCAGACGTTGATACAGAGAAACTGATACTGGGTTTATCCTAGGCACACATTTGAATAGGGAGTATGGTTTCACACACCTGGTGTATATATCTGCATATATGTTCCAATGTGGTCATGTGCTTGTGTGTGTGTTTGGTGGTTTGTGTTAGCGCAAGAACTTAAGTGAAATCAGGCCACCTAGTTTCAGTGTGAGATACAGAGTTTTCTTCCTCGTAGCGTTGTTGTAGCAGCAGTTACCTTTTCACGAATCGAAACCACAGAGAAAGGATCATCTTGGAATTCAGGCCTGTTTCGCATCATCACTGAACCCTTTACACTATTTATTTTGTCATTTTAGAGCTGCCACCAACATTATTGTAACAGGCTAATAATCTCCCAATTACTTAGATCAGATGATGAATCAAAGAAAACCATTTTTTTTCCATAGTTGTTGTTTTTACAATGTATTTTTAAAATGGTGGATGTTCATCTGCAAGTGCAAAGCTGGCACATGTACAAGTAAAAGTTGAGCCAAAAACTGTTGTATAAAACTTTATAAGTCAGATGGGTTTTGAGGACTTGGCCTGCAAAAATATTGGCGTAGGTGGTGCATGTCAAAGTTAGATCCATATTAATATGCAATATTGTTTTCCACCCTTAGCTGTTTGGAAAGCTGTTTGATTGACCCTGATTTTACCCAAAGTAATTCGTCAGTCCAACAAGACTAAAAGTGCTGTATGTGGAAAATTAATTAGAGTCATCAAGTTTTGAAATGACTGAATTATGATTGCTTTCACAAAGACTGCAAGCAAAGAGTTTTATATTCCTGCAGCAGTGAATAAGGGGTTTATGACTAAAATTTTCAAAAGTAAGATTATTCATGTAATGTAATACTCAATGCAAGTCACAGTGCTGACAGCACTGCTCAGCATTTTTATCATTTACCAGTTGTTTCCTGTGGGATTGAGTTTGTGCGTTTTGGTGTCAATTTGGGGGGCTGTACGTTGAAAGTGGGTTTCTCAAAGTTCGTGCATGGCCGCACAGAAGTGGCCACAAAGTGTGTGTGTGTGTGTGTGTGCGTGCGTGCGTGCGTGCGTGCGTGTGTGCGTGCGTGCGTGCGTGTCAGCGAGAGAGAGAGTGTGAGAGAGAAGTGTCTGTGGATTGGTCCAGAAGTGTGTGGAGTAGCTTTTTGGTAAACATGAGTGCCTTTACTGTAAGGCTTTGTATTTAGAGTTAGACTAAATAGACAAAAGTATATCTGTATTTCTGTAAATGCTGTTTTCATGTTCATGTGTGACTTTTTTGCATGCACATCTGCAAATAAGTTTTCAGAAAAATTGCTTTCTGGAAACAGTATAGCTGATCTAGTATCTGCGCTTCCTGTTATTATCTGACTGAGTGCACGCCTCCCTTTTATCTTTTTTTTTGTTGTTGTTGCTCCTGTTTGGACCACTACCTGCCCTCAGACATTTGCCCCTTATGGTTCAAAGGCCATCAAATTACTTTATTTGAACAAAAAAGTAATCATTTAAATACAGGAAATCTAGTTACAAGTAAATTGCTGATTTCAATTCCCATACAAGGCTATCTTTTTTGCACTTATGGAATTCTTTCAGTGCAGTTTTTAGATGGAAATTCAGAATGGAGCAGAAATCAGCACCTTTGTCAAGCCATTGTGATCATCTCACTTACAACCCAGCGAACAAACAGCTGTTTTCAGTTTAAGAGTCATAAGATATATATATCTGAAGACAATAAATCAGGTCAAGAGTGTGATTGGGACCATTTTCAACAATTCAGATTGCCAACACGGCCATCAAACCTCTGGCTGCTCGATCACATCGCATTGAAAGTACAGGAATTTCTGAGCAGAACAGAATCCTCTCTCACCACCAACCGTGGCCACCTGATATGAATTTGAGTGCCCCCCCCCCCAATACCAGAGACGCACAACAAAGTTTGCTAAAGTTTTTAATTGCAGCTCATAATTTGTGTTTTGTTTGTAAAAGTTTCATTTTAATATGTTGATCCTCACTTCCACACACATGGCACATTCCTGCACATTCATACCCTGACCTCTGTCTTCTTTTACTTCTATACAACAGGCCACTGCGGGAGGTGTGCGTCGCTTCATTAAGCCCCCAGAGTCTCTGGAGCGCTCCCTGGAGCTATCCCGCCATCGAGGCCGCAAAAGAACTCAGAAGAGGCCAAACTACAAGAACCTGGGCGAGGAGGAAGACGACGAAAGGGCTGGGGGAGGAGGCAGCAGTGGAGGAGGAGGAGGATTAGAGGAGGGCTGGGATGATGACGGTGTCAGAGGAGGAGAGAGAGAAAAGGGAAAAGGTATAGAGGGCATAGGAGGAGGAGGTGGGAGTTCTAAGGGAAGCAGAGCGAGTGGGGAGACGGCGGAAGGTGAGTGTGTGTCTCTGTGGACACAGCAGTACAGGACTGTGTTTGTGAGTGTTACTTCACTGCCATCAATCCGATGTGGTCTCTCATGCACTCTGGTCCAAAGAGAAAAAGAGAGAGAGCTCATTAAAGAAAGAGCATCAACATTTTTAACTGGAAGTGTGGTTCGCTTTGCTGCACTTCATTTGGACATTCAAGTAAATGTTTCCATGTGATCTCCATGCTTTTGCAGCTGTATTTAGATGTGTATTATATAGCCACTTTTTAAGACAGTTAAGGAAACAAAATATTTCTGAAAAAGGAGCAGGACTAAAAACCAAGAAAACCTGCAAAATCAGTAAAAATGTCTGTTCGGCTAGTTTAAGATGAGGCCTCCCTCTTTTTGCTGCATTCCCTTTTTGGCACCATATATTTTCCCCATGAATTATCATGGTTACCACTTGTGTTGAATACAATCCACGTGGCAGCCAAGTATCCATTTCCACATCGATACACCATCCATCCTGTGCTCCTCACCTTTCCACCTGTCTCTCACTCCTGCTCTGTGTGTGCGTGCGTGTGTTAGTCTGTATTAAATGATCTGAAATGATACCTTCTTTATGCTTGGAGTTACAGTGAGACATAGACAGCTTCACACTCTTCAGTGCCTCTGAGTTCAAACAGAGTTGGGTTTTTATGTTTTGTTTTTTTCCAGCAGGGTAGATTTTAATGTAAATGGGGTTGCATAATGTAAATGGGGGCTGCAGGGGCTGAGATGGTTTCAAAATGAGAGATGTACTGTCTGGGTTGAAATAACGACGCCTACCATATTTAACAAACTGAAGTGATGAAATTACAAACATTTTAAAGAATACGTTTATCTACAATAATACTTGGTATAAATATTCCATTGCCTTTGCTATTAATTAGTAAATTTTCCGGCTCTGAATACTATGAGGGACACTTGCATGCATTTTTGAGCTTGTTTGTTTCATAGCTGTAAGTGTGTTAAAGGTGTGTTTTGAATGTGAGTCTGTTTAGGAGAAGTGCTTGTCCACATTTATGGAGATTTATGGAAGTAAGCATGTATCTCGTGTGTGTGTGTGTGTGTGTGTGTGTGTGTGTGTGTGCATATTTGTGCAGAGATAGAGATGGTGGTGATGGAGAAGTGTAAGGTGCCAGAGCTGACAGAGCAGAACATCACTGATGAGGAGAAAACAGCTGCAGCGACCCGCATGCACACACACAGGAGCAGGTACATGCACACACGCTCACACACGAGCACGTGGGACTGTATAACTGATTTAAAAGTAGAAAGAATGAATAATGGGGAAGATAGAAGTGTCCGTGGACTCATTCGGTGTTCTCTTTGTCTCATTTTTGCTCCCTGCAGACCATTCTTAGACATGGTGTACAGTGCCCTCGACTGCACCAGTGAGGACTACCACGCACTGTTTGTCCTCTGCCTGCTTTATGCAGTGTCACACAGCAAAGGTATACAAAAGCTCATTGTTAACGTTGTCTGTCCACAGTGCTTCCAGCACTTTGGCATACCCTCGTGCTGCTTTGCGGACTTCATACTTTCCCAATCAGACATTTTTCAGCTGGTATTGCATCATGGATCAAACTCCATCAGTTTTGACAAGATCTGGAATGAAAATGAGTGTCAAAGGTGCCAAACAGTTAAAGTTAATTTTTTTTATATAGGATTTATTTACTATGATTACCAATGAAAAAAAATGGAAACTAATTCAGGTTGTGTTATTTACTTGTATTTACATGGATTTGCTGCACAAATGCAGTCATTATTATGTTTAGATGCACAAAAACAAACTATTCTCACACTTGTGTGTTACCTCTATGATTTATTGAGAAAATGCTAATAAAAATTCTTAAAGATGCTAAATAGGTACTCAGAAGTTGTACAGCGAGTAGTGTATCTGCTACATCACATGTACTGTGTTATTGTTCGATTTATTGTAGATAAAAAAGCAAACATATGAGGTATGGGCTCTGTAACTGCACAGGTGGTCAAATGGCACACTGGCAC
>VUQK01016062.1:0-11745 GCA_015106715.1 Bujurquina vittata
GACTATTGTAGTGATTTTTCTGTTTCTTCCTGTTTTTCCTTCCCACCGTCGCCAAGTGCTTGCTCATAGGGGGTCGTATTGACTGTTGGGTTTTCTCTGCAGTATTGTAGTGTCTTTACCTGCAATACAAAGCGCCTTGAGGCGACTATTTGTTGTGAATTGGCGCTGTATAAATAAAATTGATTTGATTTGATTTGATTTGACTTTAAAATTTGCACAGGAAATGCTGTTTATCCAAATCAAATCGCTTGTATTGAGTGCTAGCTGAATGCAGACACTCCTATTATATTTAATGCTAAAATCTCGCTAGAGGAAGTGTTTGTATATTCTCAATGAAATTGTATAATAACAAATTCATGTTGTCTCGTAATGTCACTCTTTTCTTGTGGTTCAGGGTCCTGACAAAAGCAATAACTAACAAAGTGACATACTACATAAGGGAACAATTGTGTCACAAATGCTTAATTGAGACATCCCCCACTCTGCATGCAAGGACATTTGAGACTATTTATTGGGGCTAGTGGGCCTCTCAGTTTCCACCAGCTGAAAAGGACTTTCTAGTGAGATGGGAGCTGGATGGGAAGCACAGCCAAGTAAGAGCCAGGTTTTGGACTGCAGGCCAAAACTGTCCCCCAGCTGCTTCCACCAAGCAATATGCAGACCCAGGTGTTCAGGCAGGATTTGAAACCCAAGCCCAGAAGGTCAACTGCTCCACATACCCCAATCCCCCTTCATCCCTCTGTTTACCTCTCAGATGAAGTACTAAAGCCATCCAACTGCATATTTGTTGTATCTGACAACATACAACACATGTTAATTAATTTATTTGTCTTTTGTCCATTGTAATGGAAAGAAGTGAAGCCTAATGCATAGCTGAAAACCCAGGACCTGCTTGAGCCTTTATGGCAACATTACGATTGCTGTTGTGTGTGACAGACCACCTGCTTGAGGTGTACAAAAGCAGCATTTACATTAAGCCCTGAGCAAACCTGTGTTTGGGTAAGGAATAGATAATCATTAGAATTATTTATGAAGTTGACCCAGCCTCAGGGGGGCAGTGTATATATAAATGGGAGGGCATTCATTGTAAAGGCAAACATGAATAGGCGAACAGGCGAACATACACAGGGTTGGTGTGACAGAAGAGGAGGCAAAGGAAAGGGTAAGATGGAGGCAGAGGAGCTGCCGTAGCACCCCCTAAATGGAGAAGCCAAAAGAAGAAGACTGATTTATGAAGGTTGATTTGTGAAGTGCCACATGAGTAACTGTATCCGCTTTAAGGATGCTCATATGGATCACGCTGCAATTGCACGCTCGAACCTTTTTAACACTTTCTGTCAAACCCACATTACACATATTACTGACAAATATACTCTTAAACTGTATGCGCACATCTGAATAGCAGACAGCATGGTGTGGACCACAGGGAGATGTGTCCCATAACATGTGTATACGTGACTGGCACTACTTAATCAGCTACAACTCTGCTTGATTCAGTTCTATAACAGCAACAGTAACAGATTTACTTAAAGTCTGCTTACAACAGCTTGGTTTAGTCTACAGTCACTTCACTGACTTTATGTTGCTCTTCATTTTCAGTTAATGTTATTTATTTTAATATTATTTCAGCATGATACAAAAGTAATCAATGATTTTAACATGAGGTAAAAGACAGAGGAAAAACTTGTACTGGGTACAGTGTACTGAGCTTGCTGGCTCAATGTCACACTGCTAAACCTTACTGTCATGCCCCTGTTAATCCTACCTTATATATTCATCATTTATTTCAGTATGTAGGCTGATTACAGTCTCTGGAGCTTGAAAAACAGCAGCTTCTTTAGAAGTCCAGTCGCTAAAGAAGTCCGGTCACTTTTTTTAAGCTAAAGAGACTCTCGTGACCTGGATGACTACACACACAGCTAGGCTGATAATAAGTTAGCCAAAGTGAGTTGGAAAGGTACGCAATGCTGAAATCTGCTTTCTTAACACCCAACCATCCACTTTCTTCGTAGGGCAAGAGGCAGGGTACACCCTGTGCAGGTCGCCAGCCGGTCACAGGGCTAACACGGAAAACCATTCAGACTCACATTCACACCTACAGGCAATTTAGAATCGCCGGTTAACCGAACCCCACTAAGTGCATGTCTTTGGACATGCACTTAGTGGGGATTAGAACCTGGGACCTTCTTGCTGTGAGGCAGCAGTGCTAACCACCAGGCCAATATAATAATTTATAATAACTTAATATTAAGATAAAAAAAAAAATTAACAAGGCAAATGAGCAGCCAAGAAAGCACTGAAGCAGCATAATATTTTCCAACCAGACTTGTGCCTATAAAGCAAGATTTACACTGAAATTCAAAATCATGACACTAGTTCATTGTTCCGTGTTCAGCACTGTCAAAGAAAGAGAATTACCAGCACAATCAATGCAATACTTTCATTATATTCACTGGGGAACTAATTCAGCATCTCTGTACTGAGGCACAGGTGCCCTCCATCTACCTGCTCTTCCCTAATGCATAGAAAGTCATTAAGCAACACACAGAAATGAAGTAATAAAGGGGCACGACTCATTAATTATAATACAATACATTTCTTTGTTGATTTAGCTGCAGATCATGTTGGACAATGGACGTAGCAACATGTATGTAAACATGTGTGTGTGTGTGTGTGTTAAGAGAGGAATTAAGTTAATGGGAAAAGTTCACACAAAGTCCAACCTCACTGATTCTGTCTTCAGTTTGTAACAAAAAGACAAGCAGAGTTCACACGCACTTTCAGGGAAGAAAGGCGAGGTGACAGGTTCAAAAGTTCAGGCACTGCTTTAGACTTACTTTGCATGCCACTACCATTCGGCACACTCTGATGCTTTGGAAATGTCAGGGAGAACCTCGTTTACTGTTCTGTATTAAGCTCTGGGTGGCAAGAACCACCATCGGGGAATACCAAAATGTGAATAAGAGCAGAGGGGCCCTGTGGTGAAAAAGAGCCCGGGATCTTCCGTGTCTTCCTTGATGAATTTCTAAAACAGATTTGCAACGTCTCACTGAAGACAAGCTGTGGCGCGGCCCCTTTTTTTTTTTTTCAGATGCAATAATCTCTGAATCGCTTTTTACCATTGCATAAGATAGGATGAAATCAGTTCCTTCACCTGTGACCTCCAAATGCAAGTCTCACAACTCAATTAACAACTTACAAGCTTGCTTCCTGTATGAAAGATAGTGTTATTATTAGTTTATTAGTGTTCGTTTACTGTTACAAAACACCAAAGGTGTAAAACGTACGTAAAGAAAACAAAATACTAAATGAAAAATCTGTAGACTTTAACTTTTCACTTGAAACCTGTGAAATCTTATGTTGTTTTAAATTAAAAATGACGTTGGATGTCGTCCCTTATAGTCCTGGCAGTATCCCACTGATGCTGGAGAATCTACAAATACACAATCAGGGGCTGACAGATCATGTGTGTGTTCCTTGTCCTCCCTTCTTTTTCATTTCAACTTTGGCGTCCAAACTTTTCTTTTATTTTCAGCCTCAGTGAGTGTGTCAAGACAACATTCAGAAACCTCCATTATTTCAGTTAGAGCCTTGCTTAGTTTGTGTGGACTGCACAAGCTATCATATCAACATATGAATAGTAGTATGAACAGAATTGCGTGTGCACTTTTCATGGATCTGACAGTAATTGTGCATACGCACTTCTTTTTGCACAGGGTATGAACGTTGCTATGCAAATATTCTTGAATGAGGTCCATTAAGGCTACTTAATGGGCTTATCCCAGCTGTCACAGGGTACTACTCAAAAAGTAGCCTCAACACTCAACTTCTAATGCATCGGCACATAATAGTCCAGTCTTCTGATATACAACAGCCACCTTTGTTAAAGTATTATTTCTGCAAGCACTAAGGTGTTAAACTTAAATCTTATAATGGTGAACCTAAAAACCTAAAGTATACAATAATTAATTTTCAGACTGAATGCAATAATGAGGGTAGATGTGTGATTTATTGCAGCTGTATAACTTCACAAACATCTGCATGTGTTGTCAGGGTGACTTTGTGTGCATCTGTACGTGGGAGAGAGCTACACGGAGAGACGAAGCGAGGAAGAAAAGGGGGAAAGACCGGCGTGAGGTTTCCATTACTGCGCACCTCGCAGCACTTAGCGGCCTTGCCACGTCACGGAGCTGCTGCCGTGTGGCAGGTCAGGATCCTTGGCCGGCCTCCATCCTCCTGACAGCCTGTCTGTGTGCCTGCAGTGGCTCCTTGCCCACCACTTCACTTTTAATTACGCACTCTGAAGAAGTCCAGGAGCTCAGTATCAAAACCGTCTGGAGGTTTTATCCCTTAAATCTCCTCTTTGGTCGCCTTGAAGGAGTCCTTCAAAGCTGTGTTCGTGACACGCTGCTCTGCATGAAGTTCAGGATTATTTAACAGTTGTGCATCAAATCTTGTCTTCATTTTCCCAAAAGTTCCCAACTGTGAGATTTTCTCAGCTGCCTGTGCTTGGATGGACATCATGTGGCTCTTAAGAAGAATGTTGGAGGAAAACTTGTGTGTTGATTTATGATGTGATATGTGACTTTGCATTTTTACCAGAGCGCTAGTGTCAGGGTGCCATGGTCATTAGACAGCGAATTCAGTTCAGTCAGTCAGGCTTGCAACACTCCATATCTGCCTACCATCAAGCTACGTCAAACAGACAACTCCATCTGTTGTGTTTTATGTAACCCCGCGAGATCCAGCGCTCTAGAATCTGTGAGCGATTAGAAACACCTCGCGTTACAGCAAGCAAGATCAACTCGACGCAAAGCAGTGCAGATTTAAATATCCTGGAGTCTACAATGTGCCCTTTTACCTCTGTCTCCAATCAAGGTGACAAAATTCACTCTTGGCACGATTTCCTTTAGGAGAGATGCCTCTTTTGGCAATCCTGCTTTTATACAGACAGTTTGAAAATAAGATGCTTTCTGCTCAGCACCAGCAACAAAACACACACACACACACACACTCTTTAGGTTATCTTTGAAATTACACGATTTAAAAACAAGCCTTAACATGCAACTGGAAAAAAGAAAAGAATTTGAAAAGAGAAAAGGGGATACGAAGGCAAAACATTAGCAACCTTCGAGGCAGAGTTCTTCTTCATTGACAGAAAAACACATTATTAATAACTCCCCATATTGTTTTGTTGACAGCATAGAGCCCTGAGGGGGGAAAAAAGAACACAAAACTATTTTAAGTGCTTTGGTATGTGGTCAGAAGGCCAGTTGGACTGCATGTTTCATATGCTGAAATCAAGCAGCTGCAAAATTACAGTAGCGTGCCCTCACCGCAACCGACTGGAGCTATGCAATTAATCAGAGGTTAACCCCATAACCCCACAAACCTGCGCGTAATCTCTAATTTACGTACCATCTCTCTCTGCATGCACAAACATACATGCACAGACGCATGCAGACCGAGACATCGAAGCCTCAAACGTATTTGCAGATTTCCAAAAAGAATGCGAGTAAACACGTCCGAGACTCGCGTGCTATAAACGGAGATCAGTACACCACGCTAGGTAATAAAATCTTTTGGACTATGTCATGCAGAAAATGATAAGTCTTGCTTACATATCTGCGTACCTCACATTTATGCAAGTATTGCAAGAGCGAACTCAGTCCAGCAACACATTCACAAAAGCAGAATTATCGAGAGAGTCGCATTCTGTTTGTTCATGATTCAGATTCCTCGCGCAGGCATCCGAACGGTCATCATCTGTGGTTTAATGGCTCTGTTATCTCAATCTCACCTTTCCTGCATACTTGATTCTGAGGCAGGAAGCTTCTGGCCAGTACCCCAGGCCTTCGCACAAAGCATCTGAAATTATATTACACAACACAAATGTGCCGTCAGGAGGAAGCCAATCCACGGGGTTTGTGTTTGGGTTGGTCACAGACTGCGCTGGTGCTTAAAGTGTGCTTTCCCTGCTACATTATTGGGCATTTATATTGAATATTTTCAGCACCAGCATACAAAGAAGCATGGAGAAAGTGCACAATCATTTCTCACGCGAGTGTGCATTTTGCCCCATTTTAAACACGCACACCTCTTAATTGGGCATAAATAGAAGCACTATGAGACAACAGCGAGGTAGCAAAGGAAATATTTACCAAACACACATCCTGCTGTAACGTCTGCGGTCGCTCCCGTATTCTATTTATGTCGAACATATACAACAGGATGCAAAAAAAAAAATGCCATTTCTTATCAAGAATGAGAAATTGTGTTAGTGTCATGGTGCTGGGCTGTTGGCCAGTGTATTGTGTCCTTTTTCCTGGAGGTTCTGCGTGTTGTTATATTTCTGCTGTGTTTGCTTACTGATGAGATTCCTCTGAATTCTGTTATTAGTCATTTTCATTTTCTTCCTGTTTTCCTTCCTTCTTCTCGTCTTCCCCGCGTCTCTGTGTGTGTCCGTCTGTGTCATCGTCCCACGTATCTTGGGTGTTCCATACTTAGTTGTATTCCCCGTGTTTGGTCCAGTCTGTGTGTGTGTTCCTGTTTTATTTTGACAGTCCCTTGTGTGTTCAGGTTTGCTTCCCTTTTGTCATTATTCTTATTTGCTTCACCCTCACCTTCCCTGCTTCTGTTCCTTGTTACATCGTCATCTATATTTTCCGTGAGCTGTGTACACTTTGTTTAGTGTTTCCCCTTTAGAGATCTAGGATTTGGGGTTTTATTCCTGCCTTGGAAAATTGAGATTTTGCATTTTTGGGACTTTGTTGAAGAGTCTGCATCGACGCTGCTTTGAGTTCCGCTCTATCGCACGTGTCCTGCATTTGGGTCCAGCCCTGTCTGCCACACAGCTGACACATACAGTAAAAGTTAGCTGATTTTTCATTTTCTTTTGTAACCTGTACAGACAGAAGGATGAGTCACGATGGTTCAGGCCCTCAGCAGGCTTCTGCAAAGGCTTTAAGGAGAAAGTGGTTTAGTCATGCACTGAAATGAGGGGCAGCATGGATTGATGGATTTAAGAAAACTACTGTAAGATTTTGGTGAGCTGTTAACAAAATCTTCTCAAGTGGAGTCAGGAAACAAGACACAGAGCTGGACATGAACACGAGCAACACAGTATATCATGTTTAGTACAAAAAGGTAGGTGGGCATGCACCAGGCCTGGGAGCTTGGTTTGGAGAGGCCTTTTATCCGGTCATATGACGGATAAACTATAATTTTACAATCTGGTTCAGCTTGGAAATGACCAGCCATTTGGGAACCCTCCCGATGGCCACCACACCCCTGACGTTCACATGTTAAAACTTACACATAAAAACCTGAGGGACACATGTTTTACTTTTAGTGTTTTGTTTGCTTGGACAAACCTTTACTATGTTAGATTAGATTAGATTAGATAAACTTTATTAATCCCGTTGGGAGGGTTCCGTCAGGGAAATTACAGTTCCAGTAGCACATTTTCACACATAGAAATGGAAAAGGATAGAAATAAAGTTTTAGAAATTTACAAGAAATATACAAGAATATACAATAAATATTTACAGCAATTAGCCATAATCTTGACCTCACACTAAGTCACTTTGTTGATGTGTGTTGATGTTGTGACACTTTAAACCAGGCGAGTTTAGCTCTGTGAGGCTATGCAGAGTATAAATGCTAACATGCTAATCTTTAGAGGGTATAATGCCGACCATGTTTAAAACCTAGCCTGTTGGCTAATTGTGCATTTAGGTGTTGTTGGAAACTTGGACAGGGCAGCCAAAGTGCAGAGTGGTGACGTTGCTATCACACTTCATTTGTATTTGGAATTTACAGTAAAAATGGCCCAAGTCGGATTGAAATGGCCCAAATTTTATAATCTCATATTTGTGTGAATTTCCAGCTCACGCTTGCCTCCTGCGCTGCCGTGATAGTCTCCGGTGAAATGAACTGATTCGTCCAGTACAGCCAATCAAGAGGTCCCATGACTGTCTCGACACTCACGCGATTTCCAGGCGTTGTTAGTGTGTGTAGTTGTGCGTCAACGAGCCAATGCGTGGAGTTTGCGCAGATCATAGCTATTGGAAGTGAGCGTGGCGGGAGCTTAGGAGAGCTTTAGCGCTAATCTCATCCAACTTACGCAATCACATTTAATTGAAAATGTATTACAGTGGGATCAGATTTTTCATCCAGAGGTGGGTTGAAAATCCAACTTAGGAGATGATTTTATTGGAATTAATTTAGGAAAAATCAGGCTAGATCGAAAATCCGATTTGTGTGACTTTGACTTAGGCAATTTTTACTGTAGTATTGGGCGTTAGCCATTAGCTGCTGCTCACACAACGAGACCCAAATAAGCTACATATGTGATTTATTAGCAGTATTTAGATACAGGGGCCGGACGTGATTAAAAATTCAGAAAAACAAAAAACTACACATCACGTTTGTAATGCAATGTTGTGTTTACATTCAGGTTTTAAAGCACGTGAACTGAAGAAAAGAAAAAGAAAAAAACCTGAAGGACTTCCAAATTTGAACCATTTGAACCAGGACCATTTGAAGAACACGTGCATGCTTCCAATAGCAACAGATTTCAAACAGTCTGAATGAGCTACTCACTGTTTGCAAATGCAGACAAATAAAATACTTCATCATTATCAGATGTTACCTGTTAGTTACTGAGCATGTAGCTAAAGTTATGCTGATCAATCAAAAGTCTTGCTCCTTTTTTAAAGATTCTGCCCATATACATGCATGTAGTCTGACACTGTACATGTGTGTGTTAGAAAGATTATGTTATATCTTTCACCACTGAAGTGTGTGTTTCTCGTGCCAGATTAGATAAGGGCTTCTCTATAACACTGTTTATAATATGACCTCACATTTTCTTGTAGAATAATTTTATTAGTTGACATTGGCCCTTGGAAGGACTCACACCAGCCCATCAGCGCATGAAATATTGCCACCTACTAAAGCTTGTAGGAGTCAAAATGAAGAGCCTGCTTTGTGAGCAATGGCCTTGCGTTGTTTTGGCTTGGTGGTGTGTGTAGCTGTGTTTGCATGAAATGCAGTCCTTCCTCGTCCTTGCAAGTAGCCTTGTTTGAATCCTGGATTCTTTCAATTCGTTCATCCTGTTTGAAAGAAAAACGTAATCTCTCTTTTTGGTTTAGTGATGGCCCCTCATTCATTTTCTTCTATTGCAAAGAAAGAAGAAAGAGGAGATCCTTTAACATCCTGGTCATGGATTAGGTTCTTAGTAGATGACATCAGTTTTTGGGGTTTTGCCCTGCTATCAAGCATTGTGCTGCTACTAGGTGGGTGGATGGGGGTGTGTGTGTGGTGGTGGGGTTCTCTGGCAGGGATACGTGCAGTTCCTAATGCATTAGTGGGGAAGAGAGAATATCACCTATCAAATTTTACATTTTCGTTTTTTTCCTTTCTGGAAGGACCTTCGGTTTCTAGCGGCCTCTTTGTTATCACTTTTCAGAAACATTAAAACATTTGTGCTGCATTCAAATTTGAGTGCAAAAGACTTGAACAGCCATTAGAGAAAATTACAGGTCATCTATTTATTGCATACACAGATATAAAGAAAGAGATGCGCTGCTCCCACCTTTGAGCTTCCCTGTGTAAATCATCATTTTCCTGAACACCTAACAGCCGCACGAGCCTGCCGAGTTCTGGTTTCCCACAACAGGCAGTTTGTGGATTTCAACAGAGGAAATGCAAAATCAGGCAATCTGCAATTGTAGGATTAACACTGAGCCGTTTGAGAAATCCAGTTGTGCAGAGCAGTGTGCGTTTGTCCCGGTAGTGCAGCAAAAAGTAGCTAATGAGATAACACGGACGGCCCCGAGCCATAAGTTTGCTTTAAGTTTGAGCCAGATTGTTGTTATTGTTTTGCATATGTCTTACACATGCACTGCATAGCTGCTAAATTATTCCTATTCACTTTTTCCTCATCATGAAATAATGATAGAAAAACTGTGAGAGATGGCAGATTATTCTGCAGTCATGCAGACTAATATACTGTAAGAATAAACGTTATCCTTTCTGAACTCTAAGCAACAGAGCATCAAAGCTGAAATCACTAAAATAAGATTTAAAAAAATCTGGGAAGTTGATAAAAGAGTAAAAAGTGGATGTAACAGGTGGAGAGAAACAGACGTTTCAGGAAGTATGGATGAACACTAATCTTAAATAAGGATGTTTGTGGATGTGCATGAAAAAAGTCATTTTGGTTTGGGGTACATCAAAGTTACCTTAAGGCTCCACAGCTGTTCTTATCTGTCACGGCAGATAAGAATGCCTTCAGTGCTATATCACTGTTGTACATATCTGCTCCGGTGATCTCTCTCTCAAATCTCAAAGCTCGAGACGTCATTCTGGGCACGAGACCTCTGCCTTAGATTAATTAAGGCAGACTCAATCAGGGCTTCACAGGTCGCAGACCTGCTGAAGCCCATTTCATGGTCGGGATGTTTCTGTGGTTAGTCCAGAGGGGGGTGTTGATTTGTCGCCTATTTTGTATGTGATTCTCTTGGGCAACATTTCAAGGTACAGCTGAGGTTTGACAGCTATGACTAAGCCTTCAAGTTTGGATCTTCTGCTCCACGGGGATAATCAGCCTGCGACCTCGACTCTGCTGTAATCAGGGATCGGGTTTAGAAACTCTGCTGCAGGCTGCTCACAGTGGTGAGGTTCAGTCAACATCCAAGGCTCAAGAGCCAAGATTACATATTTTTTGATTATACGCCTTTACTTGCTGTTTATTTTGGGGTTTATTTGTTTATACTTGTCAGCTTCAAGTCCAAAAGTGAATTAGTTGCATTATTATTCAGATCCAAATTCATACAGAACTGCAATTAATCATGAATACAGACTATATTAAAAAAATTATATTTGTTTATAACACTTCAATTAAAAGGTTTACGGTTTAATTTTACCCTAATTAACGTAGAACATTTGCATATTTAAACATACATTAGAGCAAAATTTCATGGCGCCAAGTCCAAACATCTGCATTTGTTTGCACACGGGTGCTATTTCTAACAATTTATTTGATATACGCCAGTATATTTAGGGATTTATTTTTGGTCAATTCCGGATTAATCTCTGTTGTGGAAAACACATTGTGGCTATGAACCTCTTCCAAACATGGGAGGGAACTGCTGGGATTGTAATTGCACGTATGCTGTGCCTAACCAAGCACAGAGGAGCTCACATAAATTCAAACTCGAAGCTGGCAGATGAGGAACCTCGCTTCCAAATCTACGTTCATTAAGAAATGATCGTCTTGCTTAATTGCTGGCAGGAACGGCGCTTGACGTGACTGCTGCGTGGTCGCCGCTGAAATTGGAAAACAGCGTCTGAGCTGGAAAGCGGCCCCTGAGACACATATGTAAGAGGTTTGAGTTAAAACCACGTCGCGGTTGAATGGGGGCAGGGAAGACCAAGTTTTGAGGTTAAAGAGAAGTGTGCATGTGTGTGCATGAGACACAGACTGGGCAAAGCCAGCGCTGAAAGAAGTGTGTGTCTGCATGTGTGTGCATGTTTGCGCCTGAACGCCTGCACTTGTGTGTTTGAGACAGAGATAGAGGGATCAGATGGTTTTCACTGACACACAAGAGGTCAGAGATGTGGAGAGAGAAAGTGCACATTCAGCATATCCCAGAGGAGGGGGGGGGGGGGGGGAGAAAGTGGGAGGGTTAAAAGAGGGAGGGGGGGGCCGCGGAACGGGGGGGAAGGGAGCAAACTAAA
>VUQK01016064.1:4972-24495 GCA_015106715.1 Bujurquina vittata
AAGTCCTTATTTTACACAAAGTGGCCACTTTTCCAAGCAGTGCTCCAAAAAAGAAAAAAAAAAAAGAGAAACCTGCATACATTATTGCCACAATAACAATTCCTTATTTTTTCCAAAACACTGTTGACCTTGTTCAGAAATTGGACTTCGCAGACCACGATACATCTGGCTGAAAATCAGCCGAATGCATTTCCAGCACAAAAGCGTAATACGTATACATGCAGTTCCACACTCTCATGTCCACAGTGGTGCACTTTGCCTTTTTATTTCTATACATTTGCACCGCTCATAAATGTGCGAACATCCTCGTTCAAGAGGACAGCCACAGAAAGACAATTTGTTCCTTGTAAAAGCCTGTGTGCGTGTGTGTGCGTACAAAGTACAGAGAAGTGCAGTGCACAGCATCAGCACCTGCTACATACAGCAAAATTTAGTGACACGGTGTTCTTTGCTGATTCTTCCAAAAACAATTAAGGAAAGAAACGAGGGAGCATCACAAATTATGTTTCACCTCTAATGATGTTTATGTGTTTGTATTTTTTGCAAATATTTCCATCTGATTGAGTTCTACTTTATTTATAGTCTCCGATTACATTTCACAGTAAAAACATTGTCCTTTTTTCTATAATCCAGGAACTACAATTACATTTACTAGTCAAGGAAAACTCTGATCTGAGTAGTTCTCTCACCAGTTTTCTTAAATTAGATCAGGGATAGCAAACATATAGCCAGCAGCCAGCTGGTTGGCTTGGCAGAGTAAAAACCGCAGAGAAGGAGGGCAAAATTCACTGTATTTTGTAACAGGAAACATTTTGTTGACATATAAAATAGGTCACATCTGAACTGCTAATGCTCGTCCAAGCCTTGGGTCTACAACCTTCTGACTAAAAAATACATAATCCATCTTCCTTCATAACAAACTGAAGGAAGAAGGTTAAGCCAAGGACTTGTACCAAAATATTATTATTAATTTCTTTATTCCACTGGTTCCCAAAGTGTGGGCCTCGGCCCCCCGGTGGGTTGCGAAGGTACTGCAAGTTGGTAATAACAGAAATTCAGTTTGAAGTTACACATTTATATAAATGTATTCATTTATATAAAAAGTGAATAATGGGAAATGGGATTTTCTGGTTTTTAGGTGGGCCACAGCACTCTTGACTTTGGGAACCAAAGTCGAGCTTGTACATAAACAATAACACCACAATTAAGCACAGACGGATTTTTTTACATTAACAGAAGGTGAAAAATTAGACGATACTTGTTTTTCATTATTATACAATGTTTCTTCTGGTTTTACACCCCTGCAGTACACTACTGTCTTGAGCCACTCCACATTTCTTATTATGAGGAACCAGACTTGTCATTTTTTAAAATGGTCTTGAGCAGCAGTTCTCCAGCTTTTTGAAGCTCTTTCAAAGTGTTTCTTTGGACATTGGCTGCGTTTTCACTCATTTTCAGTCCAGTCCTTGTACCTGACCATTTTCACAGGAATGTTATAACAGTTTGACAGAATTTTTGCATCAACACGATGATTCACTAAGAGCCGTCAGTAACTTGGTAAATGTCTGATGGATCAGATCTTGAACTACCACGCAGTACCAACGGGAGAGTGTCTGACTGGCAATGGCTTCACTTCTCAGCATCACAAGGACCCAAAACACACTGCCAATGCAGTAAAAACATACCTGGATTTAAAAAACAGAGGGGGGGGCTAATAGAACAGAGAACAGAACAAAAGGCAGCCAACATCCAAAGAAGAGCTTTGAATGTCCTTCAAGAAGCCTGGAGAACTATTCCTGAAGGATGCTTCAAGAAATGGGAAGAAAGCTGCCTCAGAGAGTTCAGGCTGTGCTGAAGAACGAAGGTGGTCACCAGATATTGACTTTCAAGTTCATTAGAATTGTAAAAACTCTGTTTTTGACTTATATGTTGTATTTCTATGTATGTTTGCACGTTTCAATAAATCATTCCACTTATTTCTGATTTTTCTAACAAAATATAAAGAAATGAGGGGTGATTCCAGACTTTTGCACAACACTGTAGCTTAAATAACACTGATGTTAAAGAACAGCATTTCTATTTTAATTTAAAACAAGTGCTGTCAAGGACTTATTTCCTAAAAATATTTCTTTCATGTGAGTGGAAATTTAAAAACAAATATCGCTTCTTAATGAATGCACAGTATAAATGAAATATCCTGTGATTTTTGGACGAAGAGACAACTCTGGATTATCTTCACTTGATTTGTCTGGCTCAACCTGCTGCAGCCTTGTATTAAAGGTTTCTGATCACGTGCCTCAAGAAATCTTTTAAAATCTGCACCCCACCTCATACGTCCACCAAAAAGTCAACAGGGGACGTTTCCAGAAGCACAGTGTGTAGTGTTGGCAGCTTTGTGACTCGTCATCAGTCACAAAGAGAACAAAGAAGCAGAATGGGTGCAGGAATAATGTCTTCTTTGAGTGGTATTCCAATGCAAACTATCGCCTTCAAACTCCTACATCATATAAAATCATCACCTTTTTTTCTCTCTCTCTTACTTGCTTTGTGGGAGATGTGAAGTGGCCACTTCAGACACATCTTTTGAACAGTGGATGTTTGATTATGTTTCTTTGGGTCTAAATGAACAGGTTCTTAGACCAGAAATTACACAAAGCTTAAAGGGTGTGCTGAAGGAGAGAAGATGCCCTTTGATATTAATGGATTAACATATTTGGAGCTTAAAGTGGATATGATTTATGCAAGAGAGCTTCCAGAGCCCTCGAGGTAATTGTGTGATTCTTCCACCCCCGACGACAGAAGGCAGGGTATTATCACGACACTCGGCGTATACTTTAGATGTGCCGTGGAAAAAAGGTGCTTAAAATTCATCTCATGGGTTAGAGTTATGCAGTTTCCTCACAAAAAGTGTGAAGAATTAAATCTTCATCTGCAAATACTTTTGTGGGGTACAGGTGGAAAAAAACAACAGGCACACTTTGAACAGGTTATGAGGGCAGATAGTGGGATTGTTCTGAAACCAACACGAGTACTTATGAGGCTTGTTTGCAATTTAGATCAGGATGCAACGCCTCTTGTTTTCGTCCTCGCTGCCAAATTTATCTGCGTTTCACGGCCAAATCGCTCGTAATATTATCTGTGATTAGGGTTTCAAGCAGATTATCTGTTCACATATGGCGAATGTTGGATCAGATCTAGCGAAGCCAAATACATGTTTTGTCAAAACACAGAATGTTGGCTGAATAATTTGGCTGAAAGTGAGCAGACTTTATTGAACTGATTCAGCGCTGTTGCATTAGGATCTGCGAAACAACAACACCAATGTCACTGAGGTTAATGACCTCAATCCAGGAAATCACACCTTCACCTCTGGATCCAACCTTCACCGCCTACTGGTAAGAAAAGCAGCAGGAGCAACACCAGTGCTTACACAGAGGGGTGACAAATTAAAGGAAAAACACAATCCATTTAACCCTCTACAGTGACGGGATCTGGTGGATGTGTTATGCATTTTGCTGGCACAGCTTGAATCCACTTGTCCCAAACAGCTCAAATCATATTGATCCTGTGATAAATAGCAGAGCGCTTTTCCTTTGGAAAAACCAGGATCATGTCAAAGTGCACCAAAGACGTCCAAGTGGCATATTGCGGCACTTCCTGAGAAAAGTTTTTTTAAATTCCTTACCCAAGTGGAACTTAGTTGCGCCAGTGCAATGTTAAACATTAAATCTCTGTTTAATGGGAACATATTCAACTGAAACCATGCCTGCCTACATAGGCGCCATCCCGGATAGGTCAGAGGCAGCTAGCTCGATTACACAAGGTGTACAACTTTAATGTTTTACTAATCATTCCCAGAAACCTTTTAGGTAATCATTCCTGTAAAGTTTGAAACTCGTTAAATGACTTACCAGGATTTTTAACTGTGGATGTCAAGGCTCCTTACCATGTGAAAAAAAAAAAATCTATTCAGAGTAACATTTTTAAAGAGTGTTACGGTTGTGGTAGCTATATTTCATGTCTTTGCCTGTAGGAAATGCCATCGATGCCTTTTGATCCACAAGTCTAAAGCGGTGTCACCATTACCCAGCTTTCCCTGTTTCTGCTGTAGGTCATGGGTCGCTGCCCTTGACTTGTACTGCTTCAGCTGTTCTGCTCACTGGGAAACAGATCAACTTTTAGCAGCTTCTCTGTGTTTCTATAGGCTACAAAGGCAGAATATGTTACAAGACTGGAGAACCAAAAATGAAATTATAGGACTTTTTGTTTTGTTTTCAGTCATTTTCAGTAGTAAATGTAAAGCGGAAGAAAATGGATGAACTTCTTTTTTCTAAAAAAATCTCAGGTTGTACATCATCTGTTTTGTCAGCTGGTGGGTTTTTAAATGACATCTACAAACTTTACGCTTACAGGGAGATCACTATTCCTGGCAACTGCCAAATCCAGACCCATCCATCGGATTGCCAGACGGAGAAGCGTGATTCATCACTCCAGAGAACACGTCTCCTGCTCTAGAGTCCAGTGCTTTACACCACTGCGTCTGACGCTTTGCATTGTGCTTGGTGATGTAAGGCTTGGATGCAGCTGCTCGGCCATGGAAACCCATTCCATGAAGCTGTCAACACACTGTTCTTGAGCTAATCTGAAGGCCACGTGAAGTTTACAGGTCTGTAGTGATTGACTGCAGAAAGTTGTAGACCTCTGCGCTCTATGCGCCTCAGCATCCACCAACCCCGCTCTCTGATTTTATGCAGCCTACTACTTTGGGCTGAGTTGCTGTCATTCCCAATCACTTCCACTTTGTTATAATACCACTAACAGTTGACCGTGGAATATTTAGTAGTAAGGAAACCTTGTTCTACAGGTGGCATCCTATCACGGTACCACGCTGGAATTCACTGAGCTCCTGAGAGCGACCCATTCTGTCTCAAATGTTTGTAGAAGCAGTCTGGCTAGGTGCTTGGTTTAAACACCTGTGGCCATGGAAGTGATTGGAACACCTGAATTCAATGATTTGGATGGCTGCGTGAATACGTTTGGCATTAAAGCACATTCACACTAATAGTTTGTATAGGTTGTATAGGTTTTTAAGAAGCACTTTGCTTGAACCCCAGCCATATACCACATCAAGGCCACGGCTTTATCTGCTTCCATTCCTGCCCCTTTCACTGTTTTGCAGCAGGTGATATCCAGGCCTAATATCAAGCCTTTAGGAATAAGCGCGAGTACTATGCAACTCCTACAGTAAAATAGTATCATTTACCAGTAAAAAAAAAAAAGAATGGGCCAACTCAATACAACCTGCATGCAGCCTTAACTTAACCTTTACTGCAGAGACCTGGGTACAACCTGGTTGCTGCTACCTTTGCCTTTGTCCATACAGGTTTTACAGTCATTACTTTAAAAATGTTACATATCTACATCATTTCTACCTGGAAGAGGGACCCCTTCCCCACAGAGCTCCATCTAGTGGCCCTCTGAATGATTGCGTGCAGCTCAAACAATGACTGACAGTTACACTGGAACTCAACAGGTTTTCCCTTAGCTTCTGAGTGGTTTGCTAAATGCCAGCCTAAACCCTGAAGTCACGCACACAAGAGGACAGAAGCGCGTCATGAGCGCTGCGTTTACGTTGCCAAGACACTGTTGTCTGGCTACTGCGGATCCCTGGTGATTTAACTAACAGTGGATTCTCATGAGTGTTGGTTTCACCTGAGGATCAGATGAACATGCAAAGCACACACAGTTTGTTAGGGTACCACACAGGATATGATGAACACCTCCTTCTGTGGTTTTCTCCTCCTTTTGCCATCAGAGTAAACAGGCCTCAGGGCAGCAGTTCAGGCACACAGCTGCTGTGCTGTCACTGACCTTTTGCACTGTGACTGGTTTGCATTTAAAAGACTATCGTGGAGGAAGTAATCAGTATTTGGAGATGTCTTTTGTCAGACCAAGCGCGCAGAAGGAGAGATGAAGGCCAAGGCTTTGTCAGTGAAGGAGTGCGCCTGGATGACAGAGGAGTGCCACCTAGTGGAGATACCGCATGAAGCTACGCAGAGGGACAGCCTTTGTTTACCAAATATCTTCCAAAAGTCCAAAAAGGTGAAGCCTCTCACCAAGACTCAGAGTAGTACTAATTGCCAGGTTCACTACACAGCTAGAGAACTTCTCCTGGAGGTGTTGGACAGAGAAGCAATCTGGGAGCTGATCAGGAGAGCATCTGCTGTGAAGGCAGGCGCAAACCGTCAGTCACACTGCCAGAGCAGGGAGCAGAGCATAGATCTGTCTGAGGAGGAGTATACTGAGGCAGTAACGTGGTTTTCCATTGTCCTGCAAAGCAGCTTATTTGTGGGACAGAACTGCAGCGTTGGCCCCGAACTAAATGTGAAACTAGATGGATGGCAGGGTGTGCTGAAGAGAAACAGCATCCAGGCCAAGCTCCTGTCTCTGACCAGACTGGAGGATGGAGACAAGCTGGAAGTCCTCTCTACCTTCTGTGGCCACATAACCCGGCGCTACCAGGCCCTGCACACACCAGGGTCCAACCTGGCTGTGAAGAAATACAGACTGTCCTCGCAGCAGGACCACTGCTCTCTTCATCTTGCCGTCCTCTGTGACCTGAGCTCGGGGTTCATCTGTAACATGTATCTGTACTGTCCAGAGCAGCTCCAGAGGCAGAGGAAGAAATCTGTAGTTGAGCAAGTAGTCAAGCACCTGCTGAGACCTTTCTGCAGCCACAGGCGTGTGGTTCAGCTGGACAGCTCTGCCTGGATGGAGGGAAGACTCACAGACATCTTGTCTGGATTAGGGTTGACTATTCATTTTGTTTGCACTGCAAAGAGGCCACCAGCTTCACCATCTGAGGAGTCTATGTCTGAACTTGTTGCCCACCTGCAGGGTTGGACCGGACCTGCCCTCGTTCCTCTGTCAGACCCGAAAGGAACCGTGGTGGATGGCTTTCTGCCAGGCCTTTGGGTGACGCTACACATGATCTACATCAACACATTTGTGCTCCACACTCTCCAGAGCCAGAGTCCAGGGAGGAAGGTCACCCTGACACAGTTCACCAGGACTCTGGCCTCTCAGCTGGCCGTGGACGGCAGCATCCCTGTGCCTGTTCTGCCACGACTCAACAGCAGCTTGTGCCAAGAGACAAGTGTCACAAATATTTCTAAGCAAAGGTCGGCCTGGCTGATAGTTACAGTGCTTCAGTTCCATCTTTTAGCTGATGTAGGAAATGAGGACAGTTGTCCAGTCACAGTAAACAATGTTGACGTTTTAAAACAATATCATGGCTGCAGCTAATAATTATTTTCCATTTATGATTGTTTGGGGAGTTTTTCAATTGATTTCCTGTTTTGTTTGGATCAGCGACAACATTTAAACAGTCTGTGTAAAACTGTGTGGCCTCATGCTGCCGAATCAGCTTTTTTGATGCCCTTCATATTCAGTTTTGATGCCGGAATAATGATAGTTTTAATGTGTGTTCTATTCTTGCTTTTGCAGGACAAACCCCAACAGCTGTGGTCAGGTGATGGAGAAAGAAAAACAGAGGTGCAGCTCTGCAACGAGGCTGCAGAACAGCTGGAACAGACCAGGAGTGTGTGGCTTAGACAATTTTGGCAACTCTTGCTACTTAAATGCTGTGTTACAGTGTCTGTGTTCCACTGTGCCCCTCGTGGAGCACCTGCTGAATCAGGACACACGCAAAGAACTGGCAAAGTATGACCGTGCAGCTCTTTTTTTTCCTGACTCACTGTTGAGGGCTGTGTTTTCCCAGTGGTTTAACCTCTTTTCATGCAGGTCCAAGTGCCGGGTCGCTGAGGTGTTTGTCCGCCTACTAGAGGAGATGTGGCTGGGAAGAAGCTCCAGCTGTGCCCCCGTGGAGGCCAGGTCCGTGCTGTGCTCCTTGCTCCCCCAGTTCAACAACTACTCCCAGCAGGATGCCCAGGAACTGCTGATATTTCTCCTCAACACACTCAATGACGACCTCAAAAAGGTGCAGCAGCATCTACACATCTGCACCATCACTTCGCCTGTCCCTCTTTGCAGCAAACACGCTTACAGCAGGAATAACTGTGTGTCTGTGTTTGTGTGTGTCTTTACAAGGTTGCAAAGCACCAGATGCACTCTTCAGTGCAACAGCCGAGACAAGAACAGAATAGGAACTGTGCCACTGAAAGCACCATTGTCTCGCGTCTGTTTGAGGGCCAGCTGAGGTACATAACCCTCTGCATGCACTGCGATCACCAGGCTTGCAGCACACAAGCCTTCACTGTACTGTCACTACCGATTCCTGCTGGCATCCTTAAGTGCTCCATTCAGGTAAACATCGCGCAGACTGCATGCGTTTTAGATTCTTTGCTCTTCTGTGCTCATCTTTCTCTTCCCATGTTGTGCAGGATTGTCTGTCGCTGTTCTTCGAGCAGACTTTCCTGACTGGGGGAGAGCAGTTGCTGTGTTCAGTGTGCGGGATGAGGAGAGAAACGACAGTCCTCACGTGTTTGGACAAACCTCCAGAGATCCTCATGTTGCACCTAAAACGGTGAGTAGAAATGGATTGTTGTCTCTTAAGATGCTTTATTTTAAAAGTATTTATTCAACTGCTAAATCTTCAGGTTTTATGAATGAATGCAGAACATTTTACAGAGTGTAACCTCACTTTAAGGTCCACTCAGGACCGCAGCTGCTTGGGGGCTTTCGCATAGGATCTTCAGAAGGAGATGAGCTGTGTGCTTTTTTAAAAAAGCAATTAAAGGACTGAGTTGATGTTGCCTTTAAAGCTGAGTTTCAAGATTTGCTGTTGATTTTGAAAATGGCAGTGCACAAAGCTTTCACATTCATGTGATATGATATGATAATATTATCATATTAGCTATAACTCAAAGCAACTCTCTGCACTGCATGCAGAGGGTTATGCAGACAATACGCAAACCTTATTTGGTCTTTATGAATTCAGTTACAGCGACAATGGTCACGACAGTATCAGACAAGCAACATCATGTCAGACAATAAACATTCCAAAAATAATATTTTATCAATCGGTTACACAATTGGTCCCTTGCAAGTACAAAGAACTAGCAGTGCCTTCAGCATTTATCAATATTAACAAACTTTTTCTACAAGTAACACGTGTTATTGTTATAATTCAGCAAGCATCATGAATACTTAACTCTCTTTATGTACTCTATTATGAAGTGTTGCTGCTTCCAAGTGCCCCAGAGATACAAGAAAACTAAGATAAATCAATATTAAATCAATATAAATCAATAGTTTCTTTTTTAAAAGAAACTGTGTGAACCCTAAACTTGCTTTTTCCACTGCAGGTTTGGCTGCAAGGGGAAGAAGCAGGTGAAACTGAGGACTAATGTTGAGTTCTCCATGAAGCTCGATTTGACGCCATTTCTATCGAGCTCAGTGCAGAATGCCTCGTATTCCTCATACCACCTATATGCTGTTGTGGTGAGTAACCATGCAGAAGATTATAATATGAACTCTGCATGAAAAATTAATTTCTGGTCATATTTGTGGTTTGCTAAGAGACATGTGGGCCCATTACAAAAGTCCGCTCTCTTAGCCTTACAGACTTGGAGACCGCAAGGGCTCAAGGCTGCCGCCAAAGCCATTGGACTAGAGCACTGTTAATCTTACAGTACCCAACACCATTAAATAAGAGCATAGATAGTACCAGAAGAAATATAACTAAGTGCATTTACTAAAGTACTTTACTGAGACCTAATGTACTTGTACTTTAAGTACCCCCCCAAACAACAACAACAACAAAATACCATCGCCACCGTTCCACCCCATTTAAAAAAATCCTGGAAATGGTTCTGTTGGCAGATATCTGTTGGCTTATTTATGAAAAGCTTTCTACTCTAGCAGAGCACTCAAAGCACTTTTTCTACTTCAAAGTGCTTCCTATCTAACATTAACATTCCAGCAGTTGCATTGGAGTGCAACTTGAAGTTCAGTATCTTGCCCAGGGATACTTTGGCATGGAGACTGGAGCAGCCAGGAATCGAACCACCAGCATTCCAATTAGTAGATGACCTACTCTGCCTCCTGAGCCACAGCCACACCAAATCTTTGCTTAATAATAATAATAATAATAATAATAATAAAAATATAATAATAATAATAAAAGAGTAAACAGATTATTTAACAATTACCTCCAACTTCCACTAAACTTCTCCAGAAGGCCAGAGTGTAGAAGACTTTAAAATTAGACAGTTGATCCCTGAACTTCTTTAGTTGTGAGGAAAGTAAAAAGTGTAAAATCAACAGTTCCAGCGACAGAATATTAAAAATGTGTTTTTGGCATCATCAAGCATGATCCTCAACGTGCTGACACATTCCTCTTCACACCATTTTAAGTCCACCTTGGAAATGCTGCTATACACACAGGGTTTAATGTTTAGGGCTGAGCGGGACATTCACATTGGGTCATGCAATGAAATTATATTTTGTGAAGGTGGCCTTAAACAGCTTTGTCTTACGGTAATGGCAGCACTATAAAGCACAATTTATAATTAAACAGTATAATATTTAAATTGTGAGGAGAGCCACAGTTTTCATCAGGTCTGTTTTCTGAGTCCCCCCCCCCAAAAAAAATCTACTGTTGATTGATATATATTGTTGTTTTTTTTAAATAGAACCACACAGGTCATCTGAACACGGGTCACTATACAGCCCTGTGCCACCATGCCTCAGCCGGGACCTGGCACTGCTTTGACGATTCGCTTGTCAGAGAGCTACGGGACAGCCTGGTGCAATCTCCCAATGCCTACATGCTGCTCTACAGCTGCAAGCCTTTCCAAAAGCCAAAGATCCATGGACTATGAGCTTTGCAAACAGACCAAATCTGCCTCTTAAATTTGCTTATCATCTGCATTTGGTTCCTCTTTTTTCTTTTTTTGGTTCAACATCTCTGGTGCTTGTTGTACTGCTGGCTTCTCCATAACAATTAGAAATAAATTACAAGCTGTAATATAGACTTGCGAGTTCAGTACTGTTTAATGTTTAGCCATCGTGTTATCTTCAGACTCCAAGAAGAAAGAGACGCCATGCTCATTAGGTCCATCTCAGTCCTTTATGGCGGCACTTAATATAATTTGCTGGAAATATCTTGAAACACTCATTCACACGCAAAAACTGATTTGAAGCAGTTTTAATAAATAGACATATGAGTTGTTTGAGATTAATATAATCGTTATATCTGAAACACTTTTTCAGAGCACTGAGGAAGGGAAAAGAAAAAAAAACATGTACAAGTGAAAAGAAAACAGATTATGATCTCATGCGAGGCAATAAAAACAGTCAGGACGTTCAGAGTCTAATCCTACCCCTTAAGATCTCTGGTCCATTCTGAAAACATCCCACTCAGCTTGCTTTGTGCTTGCCTTTCACAGTCAGCCAGTCAGTCAGGCAGCATATGTTGACACATTCTCCAGCTCAATACTAAACACAAACATGAAAGTAATAAAAATTTAAATAAAAATCCAACCAACCCTCCCACAAATAAAAACCAGTGATCACTGGTATGAATCAAACAGGATTATCAACCCATTCTGGTAAATCTGTCTCTAAGTAGTGTTTGATTATAATAATGTAAAGAGTAAGTATGTTTAACTGACAATAAACTTTACACTAGTAAGCAGGGTTTCCTTTTATTAGCTGAACCGACCAAGATGGGACAAGAGCTCAGCGTCACTTTAAAGCATTCTGAATTGAGCACTAAATGTCAGCTGTTAAACAAATAGGTTCTATATAAAAAACTCAAAGTGATTGCATATTGGATAAGTGCAATGTGGCTAATATGAACAAGCAACAATCTAAACTCCCTCCTTTCTTCAGGAAGAATGAAAAAAAAAAAAATAAGTCAGTCACAGTCTGTTCAATCCCCGCATTTAATAAACAGGAGAAGGCTATACAGGTAAACCCCTAAAACACGTGGTTTGCCTTTATGAATATGGTGATATTATGATGGCTGCTACTTTCAAAAAAAAAAAAAGAAGAACAATTTGGTCACTTAACAGATAAATACCTTGCCCTTAAGTATTTACATTATTAATGTGCAACATCAGCGTTGGTAGGTATGTACATGCCACCTAACTGTTAATCCTGTGTATGCACAGTACAAGAAAGCTGGAAATCAGTTCTGCGATACCACCCGCCACACCGAGTGCGAAAGAAATGAGAGTGAAGAGCATCTGGACCAGCTGTCAGCCCTACAACACAACTATGGTAGTAGATGTCAGATTTAAAGGAGTATCCGTTTAGTCTCTACATGATCAGTAATGTGAACAGATGGCATGTTTTAACCGCTATAGGGTCCTCTAGGAGCTGAAGCATTGCACAGTGTGCCTGCACTGCTGTCCTTTCTGGGACAGACAGAATCTCATGGCCACTCGCCCGAGTTAACCCGCAGCTGCGTGCACCAGGTCCTCCGAGCTGTGAGTCTAAAAAGAAAAGCATTGCTGCTCTGGTGTAGTGCGCCTTCTTCATGCCATACAGCACCATCACAGGGTGGAGTAAAACAGGATGTAGGCTGCAGAGGACTTGACAGAGGAGGTGGAGATTTCAGTCACCTCGTGGTCATCGAACTTGTACCAGCGCTGCTTGAGGACATTCTTACAGTAGGCTGTGTAATGGCCACCATCTAAACCCCCATAGTGGTTCTGGTAGTGAAAAAGCAGAAGATAAAGTCCTTTTATGTTCAGGAACACAATAAATAAAGAATTGAACAACTTTACAGCAGCAGTCTTCATTTCTACTTACAGACACTCCATAAAGGTTGTATCTCTTCAGGCTCTGTTTGGGTCCGATGACGTACTGGGCAAGGTCCAGAGTATCTAAAGGAAAGTCTACAGATGTCTGCAGCTTTTGCTTCCATCTACCCTCATAGGAGAACCTGCAGGAAGCCCCCCCCCATAATGGAAAAGTGTCAGTGCCATAAAAAGCACTCCTGTGAATCTTATTTTCCAGTCAAAGTGAGGAGTGAAAAGACAAATGAAAAATTATTCTACTACAGACCGTTTTAAGTGCACCAGGAGAATGGGTGGGACCTTCCAGATCTCCAGTTTTTTGGTGGAGTCTCTGTGGGTTTTGCAGTGTCTGCAGAACACCTTGTTGTTGTCAGTCAGCTTCTCTTCCTTGGAGAACAGCTTCAGACAATCCTACTCGGAATCAGCAAATTATAATCACTCATTATAAAACACAGAACTGTTTGCATGTTCATGTTTACTAGCTCTGTTCCTTATTGCCCTGTTGAGACGCCTTTTATATTTACATTTAACTCGAGAGTAATGGTGTATGTAACAATAGTGCATTCACTTATCCAGTTTTTCAGATTAATCTTGCTAATTCAGAGAAACAAATGCCGTGGAGTGTTAGATAACGGTCTATATGCCTGTCAAGAGCTCACGTTTGATATGCACTGACCTGTAGGGAGCACTTGCTGGTGGAGGCCAGAGGCAGCGACAGGTACATGAAGGTCTCAAATGTCCGCGACTTGCGATGGCAAGTCAGACACTGTACAGTGGACTTGAACTGACCCTGGAACAGTGCTACAATGATGGACTCATTCAGAAGCTTGTGTTTGCTCCAGGCCAGGTCAGCAGCTGTCTGATCATCCAGATGGTCATTTTCCTCTTCCTTGTACCGCTTCCTGTTGTCCGCCTGACCAGAAGTGAAAACAAAAAATAAAAGTTACAGAACAACTCCAAGTTAAGGGTTAGTGGAACCTGACTCTGTAATTCAACTAAAGCTCAATGAATAATAGCAGATAATCAATATATCACCTATAGATTTCACATTGCAGGTAGAAGTGAAAACTACATAGAGAATTTTCAAGCAATAATCTCTATATTCACCTAATGTCTTTCAGCTTATTAGCATGCAGTTCAGCCAGGTCACTCTCAGTATGACAGGCAGGAGATATGGCAGGTTAACACTCGCTAATTAATATCTTATTAATTAGTATGATTAAAAAAAAATCAATTATCTCAGAGACAAAGTGGATTGGGACTGGGCCAGCCTGATGGCACACAGATCAGAAGATCACACAAAAGGGACATGATGAGATGGAGTGTGTCATGAAGAAATGCACATCACCAGTTGCTACAATCTAATCACCACCCTATGCTCAGAAATGGAGTGAATAGCTTGATATGGAAAATGAGGTGGCTGTACTTTTCCAACTTAACCCCAGGTGGAGACATTTGTCACTGTATAACTAATCTGATATTCTGTACCAGCATAAAAATTACCTTCAGTAGGAAAAATAACAGCACTACCTTTGAGGTTCTAGAGCGTTTAGAAATATAAACATAAAAATCCCACCAGGGGATTTTCTTCCATGTCCTGAACTAATTTTACCAGTTCAAATAGTCTTCTCCCACTATCTAAATGCACGTGAAGCCAGTAACAAAATAAATAAATCAATCAGTTGATACAGGCAATGAGCATGTCTTGGGTCAACATGCACAGAGGTTCTGACAGAGCATCAGACCAGACAGATGCAGACACGTCACACGCACACTGCTGCAGGAGGACCAAGGACACACAGCTATTTACTTACTCTCTAATTTTGCCATCAAAATGAAACCCAGTGAAAAAAACAGAAAGAAGGAAAATGATAAAAAAGACTAGGTTTTTATTGTTAACAGGCAAATGTGTAACAACATACAGGGATACTAAAAGGAAACCTGAAAAGCTGTGGTTCAAAGGAATAAATTACTGTTAATTTAAATTTAGAATATTTAGATGTTAATGGCGCTCGTTTCATGAAACCATTGTAAGACTTCATTTATGCCTCCCTGCTGGTTGTGTAAATGGTCTTATTAAGTTTTGTCACTACCTTGTTGAGGTCCTCATGAAGCCCATCCATGAGGAACAGCAGCAGCTCCTGGGAGTCTTGCTGGTCATAACCAGCAAACTGCTCATTGATCTTGCCTATGGTGACCTTGAAGTCTCGTGGACTGATGCACTTGTACAAACCGCCCCACAAGGCCTTCATGATCACACCAAACTCCTCAGCCACCTCGCCTTTGTGGCCAAGAATATTGTACCTGGTCAAAGAAGAGAACGGATGCACAGGTGTTATACATTTCACCTCACACAGGCCTCTTTATGACAGACAATTCCACTTATCTTAGATCTGACCTGTTAATATCCTCTAGATAGTAATTGTTGTTGAAGTAATCAGCCAAGGCAGGAGTGTTGCAAAGACACTGTAAGATTGAGTTCATATAACATGTGTTGCCGAGGTTACGAAGCCCAGTCAGAGATGCGCCCAAACCACCAAATGTGGGATTCAGGTTGCGAATTTTGGCTGCTGATGGACGCACAATCTCCACTTTAGAATAGACTTTAGCAGGTGCAGGTCTGGAAGAGAGAGAGGAGCACAATGAGAAAATGCCAGACTAGTTACTACAGACACACAAAGGAAATACAACAATGTAATATAAACAAAGAAACACAGGCAGTCAGTTTATTATAAAGGCCAGAAATTTATTGCAGTTGGAAAATGTCTCCTCTGTCAAGACTTTGAGACCTGGGTTACTTATTGTTGCTTTAACGAAAACAAAAAAGCCTTTATTTCACTGTAAAACAGATTCTAACATGAAAATACCTTCCTGCCAGGCCTCTTTTGACCAATAAATCCCTAACCTAACCCCAGAGTCTCTAACCTAAAACCAACCAGAACAGGGTAAGCAAGCTTCACATATCTATATACAGCCAGTGGCCTGAAGTAAAACTAACAAGAAAAAAGTAGCATCCTACAACTGCCTGGGCAAATACTAACAAAAACTATTCTTAATTTTCCATTCTCTAACATGCAGCTATTTTCTGGTCACTTAAAAAAGTATTCATATGCGCACAGTGTGTCTTACTTGGTTTCTCTGTTGATGGTGGGTATGATAGCAGCAGTGGTTGGGGCAGTGGTCTTCTTCTGAGCCTCCTCTCTCAGCTCCTGACTGATGTCAGGGGAAGAGTAGGAGCGCTTCAGTTTCGACTGCTCCTGCTCTCGTTCATGGCTGGTGTCTGGCTCAGCTGGTTGTGGTGGCTTCTGTTTTACTGTTGGTGGTGTGGATGGTGGAGTATGGGGAATGGTGACTTCAGGAGGGTACAAGTGGACACGATTGGTTGGTGAATGGTAGTATCGGTAGGTCCCCGTCACTGTGTCAAGAAACTAACCCAAAAACAAACAAAACAAAACAAAAAAAAAGAAGAAAATGGGAAAAATATTTGGCAAGAATTAAAATATACACCTTTAAACTTTCACCCTCAGTAATTTCAAATTAGTCATTTTTTTTAGGCTTTGATATCTGGTACCTTCATCCAACCATCGGGAAGACCTGGTACACTCCTGCCCATCTCCTCACTCCTTGCTCTGGTCAGAGGCTCCCTCTGTGGATGGACGGACAGACAGAGAGACAGACAGACAGACAGACAGACATACACAAAATGAAGCATCAAACTTTGGCAGTTTTTAACACTGACAATCAATCACCAAATAATAAAGAGGGCTCACCTTAATTTCACTAACAATGTGGTTAGGAGCCGGGGAATCCAAAGACATACTCTTGGAGGGTGTGTCAGAGTTCTGCTCTTTAACTCTTCTCTCCTTCTCGTCCCATGCCTTGTTCTCTTTGTTTTCCTCGTCTTCGGCCTTCTGCCTTTCCAGTTTCCTTTTCTCCTGATGTCTTCTCTCCTCCTCTTCCTTCCTCCTCTTCTCACTTTCCTCCCTTTCTAGTCTCTCTTTCAATTCCTTCTCCCGTTTTTCCTCCTCTAAACGACGCTGCTGCATACGCTTCTCCTGCTCTTGCTTTGCCTTCTCCATCAATGCCACTGCTTCAGAATGTATCTGACTTTGTTCTTCTTTAGACAGAGAGGTGTTGGGGACAAAGGATGGTTTGGCTGAGCGGTCAGGGACAGATGGGCCATTCTGGGTGGAGTCCTTTGCTGACCCGTTTTGGCTCGGCTTAGGTTCAGGTTTCTTGGTACGGTCAAACTGGGACAGGAGAACAGTTATGTTAATAGACACATTTGGAGCCCTTAATGCTTTCCATTCTCCAAAGGTTTAATAGTTATCTGGGTAAATACAATACCTGTGGGGTTGCCTTGGTTGTTGCAGGAGCCTGGCTGGATATGCTTGCAGCAGGGGCCTTCTTATCAAAGTCCTGCCCAGAATTTGTGGAGCCTGTGACAGGGGAATCAACACTGTCTGGCAACCTATCAGCGATTATGGAAGTTTTAGATGCTGTGGGTTCTGCTGGTACGACACCATTCACTAGCACAGGAGCTGATGGTTCCTGAGGCTCGAGTGAAACCTCGGGCTCCGGTTGAGGTGGGGTTGGAGGTTTTGGCTCCTCAAGGGATGGGTAGCTAAAGTTCACTGTTCAAAACATCAAAGAAAATGACTTCATGTAAGGCAGAGTCCAGCCACAATTGATGAGCAATAGCAGGTTATTTTTTTAAGCTTATTGTTATTTACATATTCTATCTGCTAAAATGGCAAGAAATAGTATTATAGAGACACTTTTTCATAAGCTGAACTGGTGATACTCACACTGAGGGAGGGTGTTGGTAACACTTTGTCTAGGTGGTCGAACTTTAGCATTGGTTGTATACATGGGGTAAAACAACAGCCAGTTCTCATAGCCACCCTCCAGCACCAGCGGCTCACTACGCAGGATGGTGATGCTGTCCCACTGTGGAGTTTTCAAACACGATAGTGTAATTTAACATGAAAACACTATTGTTGATATTCACACATATGCCAGTGGATAAAGGCAACCCCCTCCACAGACAGTTACCTTAAAAAGAGCATCTTTGAGGCTCTGCAAGGTTGTGCCTAGTTTAAGATCAGTGACAGAACTGAACCAGTCCAACAGGATGATATAATCCACAAATCCCCGCCGTCTCCAATACTCTTTGGACGCTTCTGGCAGCTTTGCTTCAATCTGATTCACAGTGATTCTGAAACGTCATAACATTTCAGGACAGGAGGTCAGTTTTTTTCACACGTTTTTACAGATAATGACAAAAATCAGACACAAAAATAACATAAATTAGAAAATAGAGCCCATTCATACTATGATTGCCATAAATCGATAATGAGTTCCACATCCCATGTAACAACAAATCAAGTTTGAAGCTTCTTCTCTCACCCTGGGCTAATGGCGTCCTCAGGCACGCTGATGCAGGTTTGAGCAGGGACCTGAATGTGAGATTCCTCAAAATCTTGGTGGCTGCGAGCATCCATGACAATTATTGTGATCGTCTGGTCCTTCATCATGTTGAAAAGTTTCTCAGCCGTGATCCCACCAGTAGGCAGCGCAGCTGTCAGATAAAATCCGTAAATAAACACTAACAAATCTATCAAATTTAAATAAAACTTCAGTGGTCAAAACTTTTCTATCTTACCTTTCGTGGTTACATTCTTCAGTTCATTCTGCTCTCCTTTCACCTGTGACACACATCCACAAACACAATCATCCCATTAGCCTGTTAACATTAATTCAACCACAGTTTGTCCTTCTACTACAAGGTGCATAAAAGAGTCATACAATTTCAATACAGGCATTCGCTTATTAACTAATTAAGCTGCAAGACTTTGCATTATTACAGACTCATAACTGTTTAAATTCAGTAAAGGCAAGTCCATTGCAATGCCCAGTTAGGCAACGAAAACAAAATATATGAGGATTAAATATTTATATCTCATCCCATTTTCCAAAAGGCACAAAAATGCTGTATTCGATAAATGTCTCACTCAATAAATGTAACCCAAATATCCACACGCAAAACCTAATTCTTATACTCTGCTATAGTTTAGGTTCTTTTATGAGGGTGATTTATTTATGCAAGATTTATGTAAATGCAAATCTTGTAAACTCCATACTGAAAGGTTGCATATCAGACAGTTAATTTTTGAATAATATACAATAATTTTGAATTTGCAACATTTTATAAAAAAAAAGTTGGGACAGTGGCAGATTCACCACTTTGTTGTGTCACATGTCATGTTTTAAAACCCCTATAAAAGGAACTGAGTAAAGCAAA
Organism: Bujurquina vittata; assembly: GCA_015106715.1. Taxonomy (NCBI): domain Eukaryota; kingdom Metazoa; phylum Chordata; class Actinopteri; order Cichliformes; family Cichlidae; genus Bujurquina; species Bujurquina vittata. The sequence goes on from VUQK01016064.1 coordinate 24,044, forward strand.
TGCAGAAGTTAAGAAAATGTAGTTTCCAGTTCCTATTTGATATCAGATTTCAGCTGCATACATGTCAGAGCCTCCTTTAACATGTTTTTTGGTTTTACGCTGTCAAATCAAATCAAATCAATTTTATTTATACAGCGCCAATTCACAACAAATAGTCGCCTCAAGGCGCTTTGTATTGCAGGTAAAAACACTACAATACTGCAGAGAAAACCCAACAGTCAAAACGACCCCCTATGAGCAAGCACTTGGCGACGGTGGGAAGGAAAAACTCCCTTTTAACAGGAAGAAACCTCCAGCAGAACCAGGCTCAGGGAGGGGCAGTCATCTGCTGCGACTGGTTGGGGCTGAGGGGAGAAAGAGAGGACAAAAAACATGCTGTGGAAGAGACAAAGAGAATGATTAAACAGAGTCAAGTATAAACAGAGTAAAATGGTGAGTAAAAAGAAGCAGTG
>VUQK01016070.1:0-16098 GCA_015106715.1 Bujurquina vittata
AACCCGTTCATTTCCTTGCACAAGCAGGCTTTGACACGTGGACTGGAGACGCCTGGCACCAAACTCCTTTAGTGGACTCCTCTTTCTCCTGAGCTGAAGCCCATATAGTTTGAGATTTGATTATTGTGTATTTTTTTATGCAATACAGATGCGTCCTGCTGCTGGCAACTGGGTTGAGTTGTGGATCCATCAACCAAAACACAATGAAACTAAATTAAACCTTAAAGTTAACATCAAACTCGAATGACTAATTCCTATAGGTTTGTGTACACTGTGTGTGTGTATACATGTGTATATATATATATATATATATATATATAATTTGATCCTTAGTCAATACAAAAAGTGCTGGAGTAACTTCACTCAGTAAACCACAGTTAACACAACAGATGTTTCTTCTTTAGATAAAATCTAGCCATTGCAGATTTTGGAAAAGTCCTCAAAAGTAAATCTCCCAACTAACTGATTCAAGCTGTAAAACGGCTGCTTCTAACAGTCAGTTTGAAACTTGGCGACGGCACATTTTACATTTCTGTGGCTGAGCCTTTTTCAGTCAACACGGCAGCAATTACATTTTCGACCTGAAAGTCATCACCTCCTGGGTACATTCAGTAAACACAAATGTGTCCAAGCTTTTCTTTAGTAAGTTTGTGATTAACTTTCAGGTGAATTATGTATCGCTCGAGTTCCTCGAGCCTGAGTTTGTACATTTGCGACGAGGAGCAGATAAAGTTGAAAGACAGACTTTCGTGGATAGAAATGTGTGTTTTTAGATAATACTGTTTGAAAGGGGAGATTTAGTTTTTCTTGATGATTGAGGTTTGCCCCCCTTTTTTTTTATTGGTGACCTTTACAAGTCAGTATGGACACGCTCAGTGGACAGAGCTATCGACGGCATACAGGGGTGATTTCAGTGCAAATCTCTCATCGCATACAACATCATACTCTGAATACCACAGGAGTCCTTGAGGTGAGAGATGAAGGCAGTGAAAACAGAATCAATGGGGGTGGAGAGGTGTTGATGCAACACAGTGCATGCAGTGGCTGGTTATTTGGAAACTTAGCGTTGCTCCCATGCAGGGAAAGTTTAGTGGAACTCAGACATGGTGGAGGCAAAGTCAACGAGACATCTCCAGCTGATTGTGACAACTCACAATGTTGAGGGATTACATAATGAAGCATGAAATGAAAGCGATTACTTCAATGTAAAAATAAATGTCAAATGTCTATTCAAATAACAATAAAGTACCTTTTTGAAAACAAATCAGACCTCAATGGAGGAAAAAAAAACATGCTGGATATCTGTACTGATACGCGATAATGTGTGTCCACCTCATTTGATAGAAATGAAAATTATTAACTTGTAACCTATAAGTGAGAAAGATGAAATTATGACATTCCACTGCAGCAACTCAACATGGTACTCAGCAGTTTGCATGGGCACCAGGCGCTCGTATGCAGGCCTGACAAAATCAGGGCATGCTCCTAATGAGACGATTGATGGTGTCCTGGGGCGCTCCTCCCAGATCTGGACCACGGTATCGCTGAGCCCCTGGACAGTCTGAGGTGCAACCTAGTGCTGTCGGATGGTCTGAAACAGAATGTCCCTGAGCTGTTCTATTGGATTTAGGCCAGATGGGGTCAGTCAGTGTTATCACTTCCTTCATCTTCCAGGAACTGCCTGCATACTCCTGGCATTGGGGCCAGTGTCCAACAGTGTGTCCAAGGATTTCATCCCGATACCTAATGGCAGTTAGGGTGCCGTTCCCAAGCCCGTAGAGGTCTGTTCATTCACCGCCCTCATGAAGTCTGTTTCTGATTGTTTGGTCAGGAATATTCACACCAGTGGCTTCTGGAGGCCTTTTTCTAAGCCCCTGACAGCGCTTATCTCGTCCCTCCTTGCACAAACGAAAAGATACTGATCCTGATGATGGGTTAAGGACCTTGTATGGCTGGGTCCAGCTCTCCTAGAGTAACTTCCTGTCCTCTGGAATCTCCTCCACGCTCCTGACACTGTGCTGGGTGACACAGCAAACCTTCTAGCAATGGAATGTATTGATCTGCCTTGCTGGAGGAGTTGGACTACCTGCGCCGCCTCTGTAGGGTCCAGGTATGGCCTCGTGTTACCAGTAGTGACGCTGACTCTAGCCAAAGGCAGAAAAAGATGATGTAAAACCTTCCTCATCGTTGTCCCTCAAGTGCACCTGTTGATAATTCAATTAACACCAAAGCAGCTGAAACTAATTAACATCCCCCTCTCTGACCAGATCACTAGCCCAGAAATTTAATTGACTGATTAACAAGGGTTCCTCTCATTTTTGGGAGGAGTGCATAAAGAAGTGAAAATTTGAAGTACTTACACCATATCTCTGTATTTAAAGCTCCTGTAGTACAGCTACAACTAATTTTAGTTACTTTGCAGGTCAACATTTTACAGTGTGTTTCCTGGTAATATTCAAGTACAATATTTTTTGTTGTTGTTTTTAAGCTCAGTCTCTGTTTCTGCCTTCACCTAAAAATAATATGTCCTCGTTTTATGGTAATGCAGTTGTGTTTGCGTAGGTATTTGTCTGCGCACAGCCTATGGAGAAGAATGTATTTACTGGCTGCTGGCCGTCTGTGCCATATAGTGTTGTGCGAAACCTGCTGCATTGGGAGATGAATGCAAACGACACGACTGAATCTGTTTCATCTTTCTGTCACATCTTCTTTAAAGGCCACCACAGCGGATTAGCCTTCTCACGGTATCCCTGGCATCCTCCTCTTCCTCTGCACGGCCTCCGCCACTACAGCCATGAACCGTCGCTGTGGTCTTCTTCTTTTTCTTCAAATTTAGTTAATACAATAAATAAGTCCTTCAGAAACTCTTATTCTTGGTGGCAGAAATGAAAATATCAGGACTGGACTTGCATTAATAATTAGAAATATGAGTTAAGAAATAATGGGGTGATGTGATTGCATTTTCTATCCTTCCACAGACAGATTTTACTGCAGTTTGACTATTATTACACTACATGCAGGTATCACTTAATTGCTTGTTACAGGGAGAGAGCCAGAGTGACAGCAAATGGGATACTTATTAAGGCTGAGTGAAAACACACCAACTCTGAGAAGAGACAAAATTGCATTTGGCAGGTTCAAATTTCAAACTTTCCCCTGCCAGACAACTTTGTTTCAGGAATAAACAAACCCCACAGCGAGCTAGCATTTCCCCAAGGTGTTCTTAATAATGAGGTTATTAATATAGCATTCAGGGAATACAGGAACCCTATGAATACAGCAATGAGGCCGATGATAGATAAGGCTTGCTTTCCGAGAGCAGTGTGGACATGCAAACTTTTATTCATGACCTCCAATAAAGTCTGCTTTGGCTCTATAAAAAAGACCAAACAGACCGCTGCCGGCCGTGTTCAGGCATCAAAGATGATGGATAGATGCACTGCGGGGCTGCGAGTGTGCAACAGCTACTTCAGAAAACCTGCAAAATAAAACTTTGGTACGAGTTTTTGGAATAAAACCCTGACAGTGAAGGTCAGAGATGAAAGAAGATCAAGACAATTAGGATGAATGCTCCCACCGGGCAGCGCACTCAAAGAAACAATGATAGTCAAAAAAATATTCGCTGCTTCTTCCATAGATGCTGTCTTTATATCCAGGTTATTGAAACATGATTTTGGTCTCTCGTTAGAGTCAGAAAGGAAATGATATGGGGCATACTCATTGGCTGACAGCTTGTCAATCACAGGTCGTTTTCTGATAAGTTTCACGCCTTGCTGCATCCATCTTTTATATACAGTTTTTGGCTTAAAAAATTAATATTTGCAGAGCAAATTGAGTAGAATCATTTATTAATATCAGAAATGTATCATTCTTGGTTCCCTACTGTAATGAAATCTTTGACAGGCTCCGCCCTTTCTATGTCATGATTAAGCGCACTGTAACGGTCCAGGTGATCCATTTGCATGCAGTCACACCGTCACACACACTTGGGTTTTTCCTCAGTTCTTTCAATATCACCGGTTCCCACTGGATCTGTCACTGGCACACCTGCACCAGATCCCCTCCCTCCCGAATATTTAAGGACCGGTTCAGTCATCTATTCTTTGCCAGATTACACAGCTTCACCAGCGGTATATCAGATTCAGGCGTTATTTCTTTCCTTTGTGCTTGAGTACTTACCTGTCCTTGTCTGCCTGCCTCACATCCTTGTGTGCCAGCCGGCTGCAGTCGGCATTCACTCTGAAACAAATCTGTCTGAAAAAAACAAAACGCATCTGTCTTTGATTCATCCTTCCCCTGGCACATTTCATCCTTATAATAAGCTTTTGAATTGAGCTCCAAAAGCACCTTGACATGGACAACACAGACGCTAACCAGCCTGCACGCTCACATGAGTAGGAGGTTTTTTTGGTTTTTGTTTGAACCAAGATTTTGCTGTGAAGCAGTTTTGCTGTTGTAGAACTTTTTTCAGTTTAAAGTAATTGATAATTCATAAAACTATGCCTTTGAATTAATAAGAGCTAGCTGCAGCAACTGTCTATTATTATTATTTGAATAATATGCTAGAATCACCTTAGTGTATTTACCTTTGGTTGAAAGGGTGTACATGGTCTGTAACACTGCTCAGGTAGGTGGCACGTGTCCAGGTAATATCTACATTATTGGCAGGACCCAAGGCTTCCCAACAGACCATTACCCTAAGCATCACACTGCCTCATTTCTTCTTCCCATGGTGCATCCTGGTGCCGGGTGTTCTGCAGGTAAGTGACGCACTCAGCCATCCACGTGATGTAAAAGAAAGCGTGACATTTCAGACGAGGCCACCTTCTTCCATTGGTCTGTGGTCTAGTTCTGATGATTACATGCCCATTGTTGCTATTTTTGGCAGGTGACAGGGGTCAGCATGGGCACTGGTGCAGCCCCATTCACAGCAAACTGCAATGCGCTGTGTATTCTGGCACATTTCTATCAGAACCAGCCTGAACCTTTTCAACAGTTTGAGCTACAGTAGCTCGTTTGTTGGTTTGGACTACTCGGGCCAGTTTTTGCTCCCCACACGCGTCACTGGTTCACCACCGTTCTTTCCTTGGACCACATATCCTAGCCATGCCACAAGAGATGCAGTTTTGGAGATGCTCTGACTCAGTCACTTCACCAGTCAGTTGTCATACCGTTACCTTGTGCCTGACAGGTATGTGTTTAATTGTGCCACTAAGACCTCACAAAGAAATAATATGGATATGATTGGTATGTTTATCAATCTGCACCTGCAGATAAGTCACTTCTAACACACTTAGTGAGAGCATGGAGGGAGGTGTCTATGCAGAAATATTCTGGGATGCCACTCTTTTAAATTAATCAAAAAGACCAGGTCTCTGCCCTAATGTGCTGACCATAGTGATTTCCATAAATATGTGCTGTACAGAGACATTCCCTGAACAGTTCCTGGACAACAGATACATTTGTTAGTAGCTGTTTATAATCCAAATCTGTGTTTGCTTATTTGCCTTTGGAAAGAAACCTCACTGGAGACCACTGACTATACTGCCCTCACCAATCCAAACTAAATATAAAAGAATTTGTTTTAACTGAGCTGAACTGAAATGTCCTTGGACTCCTGAGGACATACTACCTAAGAAAGTCCAGTCCCCTTCAGGTGCTAGAAATGAATGTTTGTGCTGCTAAAATAGAAGAAAAGCAACGGAGCCAACTGCATGTTTGGGATTTTGGATCTTGCAAAGATGATATTCCTGCAGTGTATGGAAGCGGAGACTTGGAGATTTATACAAGCATTTGCTGCACCGGACTGGTTTCCCCAACAGACTGGCTGAGCGGCAGAGATCCCATCTGAACTGTCTGGAGACTGCAGATACAGCTGCAGGTACAGTTACTGAATGAGCACAAGCCCGATGAGTGAGCGAGACAGAACTTTTTCAAGACTCATCCAACCATTAATCTTTTGGTTAAGAAATTGCCAGACTTTGTAAACCTTTATCGGCCACATGCTTTTTTATTATGAAAAATAAAAATGCGTGTACTTTTTTTTGTTGGATTCTTATGGGGAAAGAGTATTGTTTAGCACTCAGTGATTCAATGAGTTAGCAAGTAAGAAACCTCTGCTTAGGTGAATGTAAACGCAGACTGATTTCCTCATAAAGCTTTCTTCTTGCGGGTCGCGTACATAGTTGCAGTTCTTTTGCATCAACATTCCAACTTCAGCAGAGAGAGAACAAAGAAAAATCATTCCTTTGTTTTCCAGATACTGCAAACATCAGGTGTAGTTACCACGGCTTTATGCAAATCCGATGACCTGCAGATTGGGCTCATGTTTAGTTTCAGTAAATAAATCCTCAGTGGCAGCAGCTTTTGCAAACACATCCATGCTCTGATTTGCTTTGGATGTAGCTGTCACAGAGAGAAACAAAAGTGTGAGAGAACGCACAAGGACCGTCAGTTTTTTTAAAGGGGCTTTTTATTCAAGTTGTGTTACTGACTAGCAACCTGGGATGTTTTCGTGGGTCTCGCACGTAAAGCCGTGAGGGTATGAGAACGATGCAGCGCAAGTCATTTGCTTTCAGATAACTTTTCAGCTCAGATCTTCGGCACACAGAGGTGCGTATTTGAATAACTTGTGTATCGTGACAGCGCAAAGCCTGATTCGAAACAACCTCTCTAACATTCAGCGCCCAGCGGTCATCTTCCTCTTAAGCCTCCAGCAGGTGCATATCGCTGTCTTATCATGGAGCGCTTGGCCCTGGTGGAGATTATATTTACTCTGTGCTGCTGTAAGCACCTTTCCTGACAGATTATATGAATTAGGGCCTTATTATGGGCTCTGGCCAGGAGCTGCATGTACCGGTGATTTGTAATAAGGGCAGTGCTGAGGTGAGTCAGCAGCAACTGGCCTGATTATAGCAGCTGGACTTCAGGAGGAAAACCCTTGGCTCACCTGCAGTAAACAAACACCGCATGAGGAGAAGGACGCTCCATTAGCTGCTTTGTACTTTGTGGACACACTGTTAGGCAACACTTTCCATGCATGGAGATCAGGTTTGAAAAATGTCATCAGTAAGGGAATCTATAGAGTGACTCGATGTTGCAGGAAGAAAAAAGACAGAAGAGCCAGTTTGGTTCATAGGAATCAGTCAGTATTTTATATTCTTTTGTAGCAAAATGTTTTCACACAGAAAGAGTTTTTTTCTTTTTTGTTTTGTCCTAGAACCTTATGTGAGAATCATGTCTATGTTGAGTCAAATACACACTTAAATTTATATTCTTAGTTAGCAGAGTGGAGGGGGATGTTAGATGATGCCACAAGTAGAGACAGCAGCTTTAAAGAGTCACTTCTCACAATTACTAAAATACATATTTCAACGTGTACCTCCAGTGTTACAAAAGCAGGCGATTTTTGGTTTGATTTGCTCAGATTTTTAAAATAAACAGCCTTGAAATGTTACCCAAATTTTCATCCGAATGGAATGCATGAGAATTGAATTAAATTTGTGCTACTTAGTTTTAATGAATTCAATTTCAAAAGTTTTTTTGTTTTTAATGTGTTGTGCTACTGTTTTGTAATGGGATATGATTAAATGTAATTCTGCTCATGTTCCAGTGTGTGACGATAAACCAATTTAAACTTAAAATTTCACGACTTAAAAAAGGGAAAAAAAAACATATGGATATAAATTTTACTGGTTGTTGAGTTGCATCTCATTGTTGGACGTTAAGGTGAAATATGACAAGTGTCTATTGATCAGCGGCCACGCTCGGTTAGTAAATGAGAGAAGAAGTGAGAACAAAGAAGACACAAAATCAATACACAGGTATGTTTGCACCTACCCTTTGCCACGTTAACCACAAAGAATGTTGTGTTTCCTAAACCAGTGAATGCAGGCTGCCATTGTTCAACAACCTGTGACGTTGTAACTAATTATGAAAAATATATATTGGGCTACAGGCTAAGAAAAATATGAAATAATACAATGCAAACACTAGTCCATGACCTTGCCATTGCCAAGATGAACGTTAAATGCAGACACTCGTACACATTGATTTATGTCTTCTCTATGGACTCCTTCTCTTATTTGCTAACTGTTGAAGCTGGCAGGCTGTCATTTCATTCAAGATTGGTCAATGCAGGAATTCTACGGGCCTTCGTCCTTCCCACGAGAGTGAGCTCAACTTTTGCATTTAAAAACAGTACGTGTTTTTAAATGCAAACATATTCTTAAATGACACAAAACATGCGGGTCACCTTAGCGCTCTTAACCCTAAATGCAAACAGGATTTTCTGGAACAAAGCTCCATCTGAAGAAAAGAAAAAAAGTCTCATCTGTTCATCCATTTGGAGCCATTCAAGCTTTGTCCTATAACCCTGTTGCACCTGCCTTGAGCAAATGACTTCAGTAATTAGTCATTAATGTGCACACAAATCTTGGTTTTGTCTGCATCTCTCTGAGACATTACAGTAACCTGTGTGCGAGATAAGTGAGTATAAATAGATGTACTTGGAGAAAAATAACCAATCACTTTTAAAAATCTTTTTAGACATTTAAAATTATTGGGGAATTTTTGTGCTTTTTAAATGTGTGACTCCTCTTTGAAACTCACAAGCACATCACTTTGACATATGCCATATGGAGTTAATCGCACTGAAGGAGCGTGTCAGTGCAGCAGTGTGGCTCACTGGCTGGAAGGGATATAAATGGAGCTCTAAGGGCACGGATACTTTGAATCAAGCTTTGGGTAAACAGGACGTTACTGGCAATTTTCAAGTGATTTGATAATCATACCTAAAACCTTCTGATAGATCTAGAAATACAGATAGCTACCAGAAAGACACGCAGTGCATATAAGTCTACATGTTGCAACACTGCTGTATTACAGAGATTTTGCAGGAAGCTCGCTCAGACCCTGGGCAAATAAAACCAATATTGTCTACATGCAGGAATACCACTTGAGATAAGTCAGAAAATATGTATTTTAGTCATTCGAGTGACCCTTCAAGAATAGCCAGTCGTCCACTTCCCCCTTGCAGTACCACATAAAATCCCATTTCAGTAAGCCAACTAACAATGACCAAGTTGGTACATCACAGTAAAGCACCTTCTCACTGTTTGCTTCACATAAAAATAAAATTACTACTGCACGATTGCCCCTTCCCCCCATCCCCATTTACATTCTCACCCAGTTATTGTACAAAAAGAATGCCAATATACAGAACGGTACACCTACTGTAGGGAAGAAACAAAAAAAAACGCATGACCACCCCACATGTTGAAATGCAGCAGAGCTCCACAGAATATTGAGAAAGGCATTAAAATGTAGAGATGTTGCAGTTTTGATCAGCAGTAGTCTTGAGTCGTGTCTAATTCAAAGTATCTTACTGCAATGTACAGCCCTGTATGAAAGAGAATGAAAGACAAATGGGTTCTTTGATGGATCACTTGAAATAATACACAAACCAACAAAGGTTCTGTATCATGCAATTTGGTGAAATGCTTGGCTCTGACTTATCTTTCCCCTTCCTTGCTCTCCGCTAAGCAGCACAATGACCTTTATCAAATGACAAATCCCTCCATTTAACCTGGCTAAATGAGTAATTGCCATACTCTCTTGTTTGTTATACCTCATGAGAATAACAGCATGATGATACATCCTGGTGTTGGCAGCTTTGGGCAAATGATTAAGTGGGCTTGATGGATTTCAAACACCAGCCACATCCAATGACTGTAATATATCTTGATAACATCTGAAACAGTACCCTGAGGCGAGCACTCTGTTTACATCAATGGCCCTTTTGCCTACAGGGACCATTGGCACCAGGACTAACCTATGGGGGAAAGTATCAAAGCACTCAAAATGACATTTTGTTAGAACAGGATTTTCAACCTGAGCTGGAAAAACACTGATTTTTTTGTGACTGGATGGAGACACATAGTTCTTTGAAAGCTTTGCAAACAAGCAAAGAACTTTGTGTTTGGAGCCGTTTGTGATCCATCTTAGACATTCGTTGCATTCCTACATACTCGCTTTCAAATAACATCATACGATACATAACCTGAGGTACAAATACGAGACTGGCTTGTTGTGGGTTCAGTGTTACTGATATCTAGAACATAGGACCATACTGGTACTGAAAATTATTCCTGTTGTCAATTTGTGATTGACTGAAATCTGCTTGAAAGTATTTGAAACGGCTGCATGAGGGATGGTAGCATCTGCATGTGTATGTGTGCGTATGAGAGAGAGACAGCTACAACCTCAGTACTGAGATGTGCGTCTGCCGATGAAGTACCTCAAATAATAAATAGTAAAAATGATAGAAAAAAACGAATGAAAATAAAAATGACTTTGTTTTAATTTTCTTCGAGCTCCTCCGGTCCTCCTACTGTCGCAGTAGTCCCATTTCATGCTGAGCGTCCATGACATTGTGATCCAGCTCACCACAATTGAGGCATATCCTCTTGGCATTCAGTAGTTTTAATAAAAGACATAATAAATCCACTTTGAATTTGTCGTCTTTCTTCCCCCCCCTTTTCTCTCCCCTCGGGGATAATCTCACATACCCTGTGGATTGGGAATTATTCCATGTTTTAAAATGAGATCATTTTTCAAATACAGTTTGACACTGTCAGAGAATTGAGATCATGGCCAGGAATCTGTTGAGTTGAGCGTCTTATCATGTTCACTTGGGTGAACTTCATGCAGAAGATAGCTTCCCTTTGGAACATCCCTCACTCTACACCCATGTTTCTTTATATTCTCATAACGATTTATTGGTTGGTCATGAATCACACATATAGTCTGCACTCAGACCGTGCTCTCCATTACCCACTCGGAGCTCTCAAAAGTGGGCTTCTCATCTTCACTGTCATCATACTGCAGCAGCATGCCATTAACAGACAGACTGCGCTTAGTCCAGATATTACTGATCCTGCGTGGGTAGCTGCTGCGACTCTGTGTGGCCCCTACATGACCCATGTCAAACGAATGGCTCCTCTTTGGCTTGCCCTCCTGGGGGAGCCCCAGGATGCGTCCCAGCATGGTTGTGGACTCAGCCCTCCCAAGCAACGGTTCTTTATCAGATGGTGGCGCCACAGCCACTGTCATAGCGTTGGAAGTGGTGGAGGGGCCAGAAGCCCCTGAGTTGTCTCTCCCTGCCCCTCGCAGCTCCAGTGAGGTGAAAGCCCCTAAAAGGTGGTCCAAGTTTTGGCGTGTTTTGGGGCCGTGTCTCCTGAACTTGTTGCTGGGCAGGGTGCTGCACTCACTGCTCTGCATGCTGTAGCGGTCACCGGCCCCTCGTGCTGCTTGGCTGTCCAATGAGTTAGAGGAGGAGGACGATGAAGAGAGGCTGCTCTGAAGCGATCCACACTTGAACTCTACCATTTCCTCACGCATGACCACCACTGTGGACTTGACCTGTGGCGGGGCACCGTTGAACCTGTTCATTCCTCCATTCGTCTGTGAGTACGTGTTACTCACAGCGGGCAATTTATTAGTCTGGATCCCACTTGTCACTTTATAGCGAACCATGAGGATGATAATGAAAACCAGGAGTGTAGCCACGATGATACCGCCGATGACCAGGATCATAGTGCCACCCAGGAAGCCACTGTGAATAGACTGACACTGTGGATAATCCTCAGTGGTGACAAATTGGACACAGCCAACAATGTTGGTGGCAGTGAGAGTGGTGGCAGTGTCATCCCAGATGGCCAAGACACACAGATCATACTGCATCCCTGGGACCAAATTAGTGAGTACAAAGGCTCTGTTAGTCATGGGAATCATTCTGAAAACAGAGACAGAAAGACATGGCATTAAAAATACAGACCTCTTTCTATGGGAGTTCAAGACAAGGCTAAAGTACTTAAATGTTAAAAGCAGTGTTGAATCAGTAGGTTACGCTTTGACATGTCAGGGAAATAGCCAGAATTAACCCTGCTGAGTAGCTATTTATATGCACAAAGTAATTCAAAGAGATGACTTTCTTGCTCCCAGTATATCCCATTTGATATGCATGAAGCAAATAGTAAAGAGATACGTATTGAATGGCCAATTTTAAAATATTGTTTTGGCTAAATGTAACTTCTTGTACAATCCATTAAACACGCATTAAGTTGTTTCAATTCAATTCGTTATTATTTCTGATGTTTTAATATGGCTTCTTAATGAAGCCTCAGAGCTTTTTGACTTGAACTGAAACTCAAAGCCGCTGTAAGTTAATTGCCCAAGAGTTGTTGCCGCTGAAAAGGCTGTTGGAGAAGCCTGTATTTTTTGTTGCAAAGACAGCCACTGCTTTAATCCACTCATTCATCTGGAATTTTGATCACTGAGACATCTAATTAGCAATGTTTCATTCTCCATATGTCAAAACATGTTGTTTAGAACCCTGTGCATGACTTTGTAACTGAACGTAGTAAAGTTTTTTTGGTTTTTTTTTTAATGCGAACCTAAAACAAAAGCATGCCAGCTGTAATTTGCTATGCTTGACAGGTCACAAACGCTGTCATCTAAGCCAAAACCTCAAAGGAGGTGGATTTAAAATGCTGTTTTGAAGCTAATTAAATAAATAAATCTTGGCTAATGCTGATACGCTGAACATTTGTGGACATGCACCATGCACAACAGTCAAAATTTAGAGATTCTTTAGATTTGCCGCATACACCATCAGTAGCCAATACATTCAGACTTCTAAAAGTACAACGGCATTGGATGGTTATGGAGTGTGAAGAGTGCCAAAATTAAGCAAACACACACACACATACAAACAAATAAATAAATGTGTTGCCTAATTAAACTTGTAAATGAATACAATTATGTATTAAAAACATAATTAAATGTATAATTAATTAATCAAAATATTAATTCATTTTATTTTGGAACATTTACTGATTTCATTATTTAATTAATTATTTCCTGGTTGCTGTGCGGCAGTTCATTATGAAACGATAACTGTCACTGCGCCTCGTCAACAGACCCTGACATGTGATTGGTTTCCCTGCAGAAGTCAAGACAGATCAGTCCCAGATGATGGACTGGTGGAGTGGACGTGGATATTCCCAGAATGCATTTCAAATGAATTCAAAAGCAGCAATGGCGGAGGAAAACGTCCCAAACTGTAAGTAAAGTTTTGAAATACAACTGCTTCTGTGTCACCAAAATGCATTTTTAAGATTTTTTTTTTTAGGCAAGAATGTAGAAAAGTAATCTTCAAATATCTGGTTGATTTGTCAAGATGGGGCTTATTTGCAAACCTGTTCGGATGTTTTTGGAGCTGTGAGGTCTTATTAGTCCTTGCCTCGCACAGGACATAATTCACTTGCAGTGGAAACTTGACCAAATCAGTTTGGCTGGGTTTAAAGTGAAGCTTAATAACTATATAATTTTAGTAAACCTTATTGTCGCACTGGTTTGCTTCAAGTATATTTTGAACTGAATCACTCATTCATCCTGATTTCCGGATGTTCAGATGTGTTATACTTGTTTATAACAGCTTATTTTCAACTGAAACTTTTAAAAACATTTAAAAATATTCTAACACAAGGAGAAACGTGAGAGCTTTTTCAACAGGAGCGGAAACATCTGGACCACCATCTGTTCATGGATATCCTGAAGAGCGCTGTCAATCAGTTTTTAATATTTATTCGACTGTATTCTAAACACCAGCTGTCAGTTATACATTTTAGAAGTCCATTAAAATTAAAAAAAACGTGATCTGTGTGTTTTTTCCTTGATGAGTAGAGCAAGTTACTGTATGTATACAGGTAATATTTTTAAGAGAGATCTGCTGAACAGTATTTGATCAGTAATATTTAATCTAATATATTGTTGTACAGTTCTATACTGCATCCTTCTAAATCACTCTGCTTTTAAAGACCTTTTAATATTAATTACATTACATTAATTGAGCTTTTATAGATCAATATTTTGCCAGAGTGTTTATAAAAATGTATATATACACTGATCAAGTATAACCTTATGGTCTCTTTTTTGCTGCCAAAACAGCACTGATCTGTTGAGGCACGAACTCTACCAGACACCTCATGATGTGCTGTGGTATCTGCACCGAGATCTGAGCAACAGATCCTTTAAGTTGGGAGGTGGGGTCTCCATGGATTGGGCTTGTTTATCCAGCACATCCCACAGATGCTCAATTGGATTGAGATTCATGGGATTTGGAGGCCAAGTCAACATCTCAAAGTAGCTGTTGTGCTCCTCAAAACATTCCTCAACCATTTTTGCAGGGTGCATTATCCTACTGAAAAAGGCCACAGATATCAGGGAATACTATTTACATGAAAGGGTGTACACGGTGTGCAACATGCTCTGCTTAGTGGTACGTTTCTAAGTAACTGGCAGGACCCAGGTTTTCGAGGAGAACACTGCACAAAGCCTCACAATGTCTCTTGTCTTCTTCCCATAGTGCATCCTGGTGCCAGGTGTTCCCCAGGTAAGGGATGCACATGCACCCAGCCACGTGTGTGATGAAAAAGAAAATGTAATTCATCAGACCAGGCCACCTTCATCCAGTTCTGATGCTCATGTGCACAAATGTTGGCATTTTCGGCAGTGGTCAGGGGGTCAGCATGGTCACCCTGACTGGTCTGCAGCTATGCAGTCCCATGCACAACAAACTGTGATTCACTGAGTATTGTGACACCTTTCTATCAAAACCAACACAAACCTTTTGAGCAATTTGAGCTACGGTAGCTCGTCTGGTGGATCGGACAACACGGGCCAGCCTTTGCTCCCCACGTGCATCAGTGAGCCTTGGCTACCCATTCACCACGCTTCGTTCCTCGGACCACTTTTGAAGGATACTGACCACTGCAAACTGGAAACACGCCACAAGAGCTTCAGATTTGGAGATGCTTGGACCCACTTTCACAATTTGTCCCTTATCTAACTCGCTCAAATCCTTACGCTTGCCCATTTCCCCTCTTCTAACACATCATCTTTGAGGACAAATTGTTCATTTGCTTCCTAATACATCTCACACACTAACAGGTGCGGGTCTGAAGAGATAATCAGTGTTGTTCACTTCACCCGTCAGTGGTCATAATGTTATGTTTGATCAGTGTATAGTTTCAGAGATCAAGTATGTTTATCAAATATGGTACTGTCTCAGTGTGAGCTATCCTTCCATCCTCAGAAGTCTGAAATCCTGAGTATACTTGCCAAGTAGGAACTAGCAAATATGCAAGTTCAAACTCTTTGTACTCTTGGCACCCCAAAGCTGGATGGCAACATTTAGCTTTTTATTATTATTGGCAGGGGACACTAACTCCACATAGTGGCACCTTGTATTCAGAACAGTGTGGTCATTTGAACCAGAGCATTGTATGTATGGAACTTTGTCAATACATGTAGAAAGGCAAACCAAGTTGTGGATGAGGAATACATTTCATCTAGTGTTGCCATGGGAACATCATGAGGTAAATCTGTATAAATTAAATTTACCAATATTAAAGGCGTCTACGAGAAAGGGGGCTGATATGAACCTTTGCATCAGCCACAGAGGCAGCTTTAATCATGGGTTTGAGTCTGCAAATGTGAAAAACAAAAATAAATGTTAACCAAGTAGCTTTAGCAAACTTACTAAAAAATGTATTTTCAGTGAAACAGGCCCTAAACCTAACTGGATCATATTACTTTAGACACATTGATAGACAATGTTTTTCCTGGGTTTAACAGAATTGTTCAGAAGCAACATATTTTTTTCTGGCACATACTACATATCATCATTACTCATCAGAACCTAAACCTTTTTTTAAAATACTAATTAATTGCCAGTGATTTACAGTTAGGGGGTTAGATTTTTTGGATAATGTAATTTACATGAATTTGAAGACAGAAAGTCTGCCAGAAGAAAGTCTTCACATGTTTAACTTGAGGGAGCCCAATGTAAACGGGGATTAAAATCATACTTGGAAAGCAAGAAGAGAGGACGCTGTAGAATTTAAAGGAGGAAGATTCAGTGTAATCTTTTGCAAGTGGTACAGTATGACAAACCATGAGGTGCAATCTCACCTACTGCAAACTAGTACCAAAAAAAAAAAAAAAAAAAAAATGACCAAAACAAAAAAACCCAAA
>VUQK01016071.1:0-10212 GCA_015106715.1 Bujurquina vittata
TATTTTAAAAATTACCAACAAGTCAGTGTGCTTGTCTTAAACATTTTCTAGACATTTATCCTCATGAGTCTTTCTTGTGCAGTTCATGTTAAAAGGAAATGATAAAACAAACTCGGTATCACTGTTTTTGGCAACCGTTTTAGTCTTTTGGACGGAAATGCTTCTTAGTTTTAGTCAGTTTTAGTCATTTCTAAATGTGATAGTTTTAGTCATGTTTTAGTGGGAAAAAAAATAAGAATAATTAGTCATAACATTGAATCAATTACTAAAAAATGCAGTAAACAAAAACATTCTGACTTTGGCAATTGGGGCTTCATTTCTCAGAATTTGCTAAGGTTTGCTAAATATTAGCAATGGATGACGAACACATGCTTAACTTGACTTTGTCTGCTATTCTTGGCTTGCGTCCACCGTTGCCTCTTCGTGCAACATTCAGGCTCAAGGCCTGCGGGCCACATTCAGACCGCCATATAATTTTATACAGCTTTATATGATTTCATATAGTTATTAATGTCCAGCGGGTAATTAGAGCTCCCACCACTTATACTACAAATCCCACAATGCGCTGCAACAGCTGCTGCAAAGGCCTAGACCTGTACACTGTTGGCCATGACACGTTGATCAGTGATCAGAAGCGGTCAGCAGTTTTTACAGTAACATTTAAGCTAGTCTGCTATATATATGCACCTCTGCATTCTGTGCGTGATCCTACAGCACATACTGACTTTAGAGGGGAAACAGGACACATAAAACCTCACAAGAAATCTATTTGTAGGTTCAGTTTAGGGATCAGCTTTTGTAATTTGCCTTTGGCCCGATACCTGGGACAGGTTCCAGTACCCTGATCTGAACAAGGGGTTAAGAAAATGGTCAGATGAGCAAATGAGAAGAAGTTGCATTATGTTTTTGTGGGGCAAGAGAAAGTACATGACAGCGTGCCAGGAGAGGAACTGTGGAGCTGCATGAGGAAGTTATGACTGGCAGAGAAGTATGTGAAGCTGGTGCAGGGGATGCATCTATGCATGTATGTCAATGTATGAGCAGGGACACAGTGGTGAGGTGTACGGTGAGAGTGATCGATGGATTGGGGGGTTGGACTATATCAGGGATCAGCTCTGAGACTCTTCTTGGGTGAGGTGGCAGGCAGGAGACTTTACAGATGACACTGATCTGTGGTGAGAGGAGAGAGCAGGTGGAAGTGAGCCTGGAGAGGTATAGGTGTGCTCTGGAGAAAAGAGGAATATAAAAGAGTAGACACACGACAGAATACGTGCATGTGGACGAGAGGGAGACAGGTGTAAAGGTGAACACGCAAGGAGTGAAGGAGTTTAAATACCTGGGTCAGGTGAAGAGGTGAAGAAGAGAGGGCAGGCAAGATGGAGTGGGATGGCAGCAAGCCTGAAAAGGGAGGTTTGCAAGACTGTAGTGAGACCAGCTGTGATGTATGCAGATGGTGGCAATGGCAAAAAGACAGGAGGCCAAATTGGAGGTGACACAGTTAAAGATGTAAAAAGTGTTTAAATCAGAGCATTTTGGAGGCAAGACTGACACGATTTTGGGCATGTGTGTAGGAATGATAGTGGATATAATGGACAAAGGATGTTGAATATGGAGCTAACAAGTGGTAGGAAAAGAGGAAGACCACAAAGAAGATCTAAGGATGTGGTGAAGGAGGACATGCAGAGGGTTTGTTGACAGAGGAGGATGCCAAAGATCAGTTGGCTGGAAGTTAGCTTTTTTTTTTTCTTTTTACACAAGTCAGGACATTTTTCACACACATAAATATAAACTGCAAACCCTTACCTATGAGGAACCCCCTGCTAAACCTCCACCCTTGGCTGAGGTTCAGGACAGGAAGAATACAATTTGGAAAGTCTGCCTTTAATTGATGTGAAGCCCAGTGAGGAGCCCTCTGAAGCATTTGTGCCAGTTTTCATTGTTACGATGAACTCTGAAGAACCCCAGAAGAAAAAGAAGAAAGAATTTTTCTCCCAGAAACTTCTCAGAACTCTTTGCTGTTGCTGTGGCAGTCCCACAACAACTGAATGACCATCCGTATGATTCTTTTCACCCATGTTTTTCCTTCTGAACTTGTATCAACACACAAGTTGTAAATAAATATCACCATTGTTTAACTAAACTATTGGTCAATATATGAAAGATCTTAATTTAGTGGAAATTTGGAGACAACTTTATCCACACAAGACGGAATACTCTTGTTATTCAAGCACCTATAAAACGTACCCGCGAATAGATCTTTTTCTGATCTCTGCTGTTCCGTTATCTATTGTGCAGAAATGTTGGTATGAAGCTTCATTACTCTCCGATCACGCCCCAATTATCAAATTGTACTACTGGGCAGCTCAACTTTGTGCTGCTACTTGTTACTTTTCCATCAAGGACATGCCATCTTGCATACAAATTGAGAACAACTCATTAATGTTACCATTCACATCATATCTTTACTCAGCTGAACTTAAACAATTATTAAAAAATACAAATAGTCCTTTACTTAAAAATACAATATCAGTTTGGCACCATTCACACTCAATTCTGGGTGAAGTATCCAAAATCTCATGTTTATCGCCTTTTTGGGGAAATAGCAGATTTAAACCAGGAAGAGCAGATGGGGGGTGAGAATATGATTCGATAAAGGCTTAAATAAAATAGGGAATCTTTATAGTGAAGGAGTTTTAATGTCCTTTGAACAATTGGTAAGCAAATACAGTCTGCCTGAAAATAATTGGCATATGATTGGCAACAACTTGGCACTGGAAAAACTGACTTATATAACTAAAGGGAAGCTTGAAGACTTTAATATTTGGTTACCCTTTATCTATTTTGTTAAATACAGTGACATGTAAATTCAATTTTATTTTATAATGACAAAGTGAGCTCTGGGATTTTTTTTTTTGGGGGGGTTACATTATCTTTCTTTCTTTCCCTTTTTTTTTATTTTTGCTTTGTTTGTTTATGTAATGGAAAAACTTTAATAAAAACATTTGTGAAAAAACTGTAACATTGCAAATTCTTTTCTTTGCTAATGTCTGGAAGGAAATTCTGCTCATAGCAGGACATCAGTGTATTCCCCAAGACTTAAGGACATGAGTAAAAGCACCATTTATATTCTGCAACGCTGATGAAAACCATTAACGTCTTCCAGCATTTCCAAATGTGTGTTTTACAGTAATCTGCTGCACTTAATAAATCTTTATCCACAGCTTGGAATATAGTTTGGGAAATTATTTGTCAGCAGTAATTCTTTGACTTTAAGCAGCACTGTTATAGTCACACCGTGCTACTAAAAGAATGTGCTATGTCAACTGTTAGAGGCTGACAAGTTATGTGATGAGTGCAACATCTGAGCACCTGTTAGTCACAAATACTCATTTTTGCGTAGATATGACAGAAATGCTGCACTTGCATTTATTCAGTTTGTGTTTAGGTGGCTGGGACTGGGACACGTGTTTACAGAAGCAGTCAGGCAAATATAAAGCAGATATATTAAGACAGGCTTTGTGAATCTGCTAGAATTTGATAACTACAGAGAAAAATGTCTCTCGTGACCACTGACTTCAATGAGCTGCAAGGAATAAAAGTAAAATGTTTTGTCTAAACAAACTCCATCTGGAAATATGTGATTAGATCAAAATGACGGTGACGTCATTATTTGTGTTCGCACCATATTCGGGCCGCTGTTTGTCCTAAATCAGGTTCTTCCTGCTGTCATTGTTGAGGAACCACAGGAAAAAATGCTCTCTGTGACTGTCTGCTGAAGGACAGAAAACCACAGTATTTTTCAGTAGGTATATGTGTGAAATACGTTTTAATAAATGAAGCTTTACTTCAGAGAATTCTGACAGTCATTTTCTTCTTAAAAAAGAAGAAAAGGTCTGTCTTTAAGCTTATTTAAATGAAATACAGTTTAAACTTCAGGGGTCTCTTGTATTATATTCAGAGTTGTGTCACACTGTATGTTAACGTAATGGTAATGGTGGTCTTGTTACTTGTGTTTATAACACAACTAAACTTCCCGGGAACAGCGACAGCTGGGGACGGCGATGGGTGTTTTTATTTTAAATGTATTAAAATGTTAAAATCTGCATAATTTGTATTATTATGTGAAGATAATGATGACACCGCTAACAGCAATCTTTGGCTCAAATTGAGGATCAGCGGACTCTGCAAACGCCACCGTTAACAGCGTAAAGCCGGTTAAAACCGGAAGTAGGCGGGGACTCCAGCCTTGTGCGTCAGCGGGTCGGTGACTGACGGGAAAAGCGTCTCCGTGCTTCGTAACACCTAATTTGGAACTTCGTAGCTGTTACTTTGAAGCTAAACTTTAATAATCAATGAAGCTTATTTGTTAGTGTCGGAGGAACCTGTGAACACAGAGAATTTGCAGGTAAGAGGATTTATAAACCCGAATCAATGTTAACACTAAATTGAAAAAACAAAACAAAAAAAAACCACTGTATTTTTAGTGCATCTTGTTCATTTTATATATTGTATAATTTTTTTTTTGTTTTTTTCTTTTATTTGTGGTGTGTTTAATCTAGTCTGTTGCATGCTAGTTTACCTGTTGCGATGACGTCATCTAAAGACGATCGTCTCAGTTGTGTTGATTCAAGCCTCCGCATTGTTTTGGGTCATACACATGTCTACACACACCAGTGTGTAGTGAGTGAAAGGAAGAACTGATTTCAGAATAAAAGCATGATCTGGTCTATGTGAATCCAAGATTGACCAGGAAAAGTCTTTCATATATGACTTTTCATAATTTTTTTCCCTTTGAAATCCAAAATCAGAAATAGGTAAAACGGATGGGGTAACACTGGAAGAGTGTACACTTTAATCCAAAGAGAAATCTAAAGACTGTGGAGGAGCACACAAGAAATCATGTAATAATCTTGTAATAATAATAATCATGTAAAAACTTAAAAAAAACCAAAATATATTTTAGATTTTAGATTTTTCAAAGGAAAAACCTTCTGCTTTGATAACAGTTTCACGCTTGGCATTTTCTGTTGGAAATGGTTTTCCAACAGTCTTGAAGAAGTTCCCAGAGGTGCTGAGTGCTTGAGTCCTACTTTTCCTTCACTCTGTAGTCCAACTCATCCCAAATATTGTTTCGTGTTTGCGTGGGTTTTCTCTGGGTTCTCCGGTTTCCTCCCACAGTCCAAAGAAATGCAGTTAGTGGGGTCAGGTTAACTTCTCAATTGCCCATAGGTGTGAATGGTTGTCTGTGTCTCTGTGTTAGCTCTGACATGCTGGTGACCTGTACAGGGTGTACCCTGCCTCTCGCCCTATGATAGTCTGCATAGGCTCCAACCCCCCTGCGACCCTGAAAAGAATAAGCAGAAGATAATGGATGGAATTTAACAGATTTTTTTTCCGTGACTTGAGGTGCAATAAACCTGGTATGCTTTCAATAATATTATGTTTCATATTAAAGTTAAAGTGTAAGGTTTTCACTGCTAGATGTCAGTGGATTGCATATTACAGTCAGCTGAGTTCTGTTTTCTTTCCCCTCCCAGTTCAAGTGTATAATCCTAGCTACGGTGGCTGCTATGTTTTAGTCAGCCCAGAGAAATCAAAAATGTTACATTCAGAGTGTACCTCTTAATGGCCTCAGCCTGCTAGTGTTTCTGCTACCGGATCTGGATCCGCCCCAGAGTTTTTATCTATCTGCCAGTCCACTGTTTACCAAAGCTGTCAATGCCGGGTGAGAAGCCTCCACCTTTGTTTACTCTGGAGGAGGCTGTAAAACTTTGTGAAAGGAGTCGGACACAGGTCGGTGAGTCAGAGAAGCTCATTTCCGCCTGATACAGAGGTGAGTTATTGAGACATCTGTCAGTGAGACTGCTGTTTTTTCTACTGCATTTGCTTCGGTTCACAGCATTAATGCATTGAGCACTGAGGTAACTGTTGGACTGTGACACGAAGTGAACAAACTCTCGTGAGAATGTAACCAGCCTGTTTATCAGTGGAATTAGCTGGCACCCCCAGGTGGGAGGCATGGACACCCAACTCTGTGAATGCAATAACTCAAGAACAAGGTGATGTAGGATGTTTAAAGTGATACCACAGGTGCATCTACTAAAAATCTTGGACAAGTTTGAATCTCGGTGACCTTGACCTCAAGGTCAGAGGTCAAACTGACTGAAAATCTTGTTAACACAATAGCTCGAGAAGGAGGTCACGCAAGATTTTTTTAAACCCATGCTGTAGTGTGTTTACTCAGGAAGAATATCATACAGGCTTCTCACACTGATAGTATAGCTGCATCTACTGACAGTCGGACACTTTGGAATTTGGCAGCCTGGAAACAATTTGTGCATTTTTGAAATTTTATTTTATTTTATTTTTTATTTATTTTTTACGTGTTTAGGCTTTGACAAAGCAGACAATGAAGTATAATGACTGTTTCGTCATGTGTACTGTCATGGCAATGCAGGAAAGAATATATTAAGAGAGCATTCATACATTAAGACTTAATAAATTATGTTTACTTCTGGTCACACAGGCGTTTGAGGTGATTGTACAGGCAGCGATTAAAAACCACATTGAGAAGCATTTGTGGCTGCGACATGTAAACTCTGGGTTTTTAAGTGATTGTGAAGGTTACTTAGTTTTGCCAATAAAAATTATGACCAGGGGGGTCTGAAAGTTATCTGGCAGGGTGGACATATTTTTGTTTTCCTGCATGCACTAATAAACACGTCAGTTACAGTACAACAGTACAGTTATAATCTTGAACATCTGGTGAAAGATGCAAAAGAAACAGAAACACAAAAATCACTGCTTGGATGGATCAAATGGGTCTAAGAATTGGTGGATGTTATATTTCATCTGATTAGTCACGCTAGTAAATCAGCTTTCAATAATGTTTCTATAGCATATAACACATAAAAGCTAGCATGCTATTGAGTTGAGTAGGATATTAGTCAGAAACACCTGTGGTCATGTCCAACTATAGTTCTGCCAACTGCAGAAAGTGACATGTTCTCAGTGGTTTTATTACGATTTTAATCAAATCAATTTTATTTATACAGCACCAATTCACAACAAATAGTCGCCTCAAGGCGCTTTTATTGCAGGTAAAGACACTACAATACTGCAGAGAAATGTTAAATTTTAGCATTTTTTATTCCTGGTTATTACTGAGCTATTTGCTTTTGAATTGATGTGGTGAACAAATCAGCTGAGGCTCATTTGCACCCCATTAAGATCTGCTGAGATCTGTAATTATGTCTTCTAGAACTTGTATTTCCCGGGATTCGTTCCACCTAAAGATTCTACTGTCAGGAGGCTGAGGGGAGCACAGGAGGCCGCGACTATTTTTAATACACTTGCAGTCAAGAACCGGACAGGATATAGTTTTAAAATGTGAATCATAGTAAAAGATATTGTTTTTTAACAGGCTTGTGTACATGGGGCTGAAACAGCAATGCACAATGTTGCAGCAATGCATAATATTCAATTTCAACCCAACAGCATTAATAATGGTTAGGCTCAGGTGACAATGAAGTGGTATTGGGGGGGGGACTCAAGGCAACGTTTATTTCCATAGCTCACATATAGCACAGGTTATGTGTATGAATGGTTATAATTCCTAAACAACAGTTACCAGTTTCACAAAAGTGATCATGATATTAGCGCTGCTTACCTGAAGTGACTTAACAGGGAAATTACATTTCATGAATGTGTGCATTTGCATGAGACACACTCGTTTTGGAATTTTCGCTACTTCAAAATGTTAATGTGCCCGTGTTATACTCATTTACTCTGCTGAACACAAAATGAGGGCTTTATTTTGTCCTTCTGGACTTTCTATACTTAAAACTTCATGCATTTCAATATTATGCTATAAGGATTAGGTGTGACATATTTACAAGAAAAAATGCAAATGAAGAAATTTCATCACATTAAGGCAAAAAAAAAAAAAGAACATTAAATGCTACTTGTCAGCAATAGATGATATTTCAACCTTTGAGCAAATCACTATGTGGCCTGTGTCAGGTTGAGCAGATCCAGTTTAACTGTGACCTTTGGGCAGATGCACGAGGTCAGTGAGACCCGCAGCCTGGATGATGACATGGTGGATGGAGACCTGGGTGATGGGATGGGAGTCAGAACAGCACCCAGCTCCACTAGAATGAAGAGTGAAAGCTTTGCTGGTCCATCAGAGAGTCTGCTGCTCAAAACGGAGCTGCTGAAGTGCAGCGGTCAAGCAGGAGAGGCAGACGGGCTTCCTGCAATGAAGACGGCAGCGACTCAGCAGAGAGCCCGATGGAAGCTACCGCACTTTGGTAAGATTATCTGACCTGTCTCTTACTGTGACATTTACCATGTTTAATTATAACTAATCAGTTAGCATGGAACCCTTTGCCAGTCATCCAGATGGGTTCAATTAACACAGAATAACATCCCTGTCACCTGCAGCATCTCTTGTTTTACAGTGCAAGCTTTCTACATGTTTTTATAATATTGTATCTTATAGCGTGTCCTGTGTTACGGTTTCAGCCATTGCCTCAGGACACAATTTTAACTATAATCTTAGGCAGTTTAGGCTGTGTATAGGCAGTCTCTGCTCAGTTCAAAAGTCTTTGAACTGACCACACTGACAATATTATCTTGAGAAAAGAATCCCTTCTGTGGTTGTGTAGGCTCTCTTGTTGACCTGTCCAAAGATGAACTGAAAGAAAGACTACAGGAAGCAACTGAGGTAGGAATAAAGTATAGCTGATGTAACTAATATATGCCAAGTTGATCACATCCTGGCAAATTGTAACCAGTTCTGGTATGCTGGCAGATGATAGATGTATTGTGCTGTGAGCTGGATGTAACGCACCGCTACCTTGAAGGAAAATATGAAGCTCTAAAGATTCTGCAGGGCAAGGTAGAGCAACACAAAGCCAACCCACCCACCCACACACACACACACACACACACACACACACACACACACACACACACACACTAATGTTGCAACTTACAGCAGCTATATTAACAGCTTTAGACTCTAACAGTATATTTCTATTCTATTCTAGAGGTTGTCACTTGCATCTAGAACACAAACTGTGCATTATTGGCAAATTGTACATAAAGTATAAAAAGTAAACACATTTATTCAGCAGAAAAATGTTCCCCATCAGTGTCATATGGATCAGTATTATTGCCACAAACAAACAACCATCTATGAGCAAGCGCTTTGTGAGGGTGGGAAGGAGCAGCCATCTGCTGTGACTACTTGGGCGGTGAGGGTAAAAATTGGTCCTAACAGATCCCCGTGGACCTCAGTTAATATACATAAACTGGAGAGTTAGATATGTTTCAAACTATTCCAGCACAGTTCCTTTAATGCCTACAGTGTGTTCTAGTCTGTGTAATAAAATATGATGGTCAATAGTATTGAACGCTGCACTGAGGCCTAGCAGGACAAGCACAGATACGAGTCAGAGACATAAGAAGATCATTTGTAACCTTCACTAATGCTGTTTGTGTACTTTGATAAATTCTGACTGAAACTTTTCAAATGAACCGTTCCTCTGCAGATGATCAGCTAGCCGTTTTACAACTACTCTTTCAAGGATTTTTTTTCATAAAAGGAAGGTTGGAGATTGGTCTATAATTAGCTAAGACCGCTGGGTCAGATGATGGCCTTTTAAGTAATGGTTTTATTACTTCCACCTTAAAGGCCCATGGTACACCGTCAGTTAATACAGATAGATTGGTTGTAATTAAGATTGAAGCCTTATTGGTAGGATGTCTTTGAAGAGTCTTGTAGGATGATGTACCACTACCACCCATGACTGTGAACCAGGATTTGTACCATTAACATTTCCTCAACTGTCTCCCATTTATTTATTTTTGGTTTGTTTGAGCTGTGCAGTTTATAGCGGTACGGAAGCCGAGAGCGGCCATGGTCCCTATACACTTTTTTCTGATGGTTTTCCCGTGATAACGCGTTATTTATCTCGTTATCACGGAATAACGATTACCGTTTTCCCGAGATAATGAGATAAATAACGCGTTATCACGGGAAAACGAACGTTGTTTTCTTGAGATAACGAGTTAATTTACCGATGATTTTCTCGAGATCACGAGATGATTATCTTTTATTGAATGCTCATGATCAGCTTCTCAGTGTTCTTAAAACCTTTCCAAGAACAGACTCAAGCTGAAAATGTCAGATTGTGGAGAACCTGC
>VUQK01016074.1:0-15222 GCA_015106715.1 Bujurquina vittata
TTTAATCATTACATCCTTATTTTGTTTCCTGACACCAGCTGTATTTGTCAGTGTTAGGAAGGTTTAGTCTGTTTGGCTGGGGTTAAACACTAGGTTGTGGATACAATGGGAAATTATTTACTCGTCTGATTCCAGGTAAATTAGTGCCAAGGGAAGGCACTGCTCTGCTGAGTCAAATTCTCAATATATTTTGATATCTTAAATATTTATTCCAAAAATTTGGGACAATAGAGGGCATCCTTTTCTAGATCATAAATCCTACATGTTACCATGTTGTTGTCAGTTATGAATTCACGTATTATCAAAAAAGATTCAAACTAGAAATTAATGACCTCACCCACTAAAAGGTGGAGGGAGGCTCTCTTTTCAGCCCGTCAGCAATACAACTCAAAAAGAAAAGTTGTGAACACAAATTGACGAAACTTGTAAATATTCCTTAATTCCCAAGAATATAGGAATTTATTTTCAAGGTCAAAGGTCACCAAAATCTTTCAAAAACAATTGTTTTGGTACATGAACTGAATAAACTATTTCCCCATTACATATGCCTTTTTCTATTCATGTGGATCTCATTTGTAAATGAAAATATAAAAATGTTTACAATAAATCTTTGTGATCTACTAATTTATGATGGAGTATGACATCATTAAATGGTATCTGCAGAGTAGTGTTGGCACATAGACGATTTGGGGTTGTGGCGATAAATGCGACACTGAGTGCGCTTCTGATTTCTTTTCTTATATATGTAACAAACCAATTTTTATTCTTTGGCTTTTAATCCAAATACTGAGTTTTGATATTAATAAATTCATAGATTTGTTGTTTTTAAATATGTCAACTTGAATTTTCTTCACGTAACCACTTCATTCCATCCAGCAGCTACTCTAACAACTGTCCAGCCCACGGGTTGTTTGCTGTCATTTTTACATACACACAGAGACGCACAACACTTTTACCACATGACAGACCCTCTTACTGAAAAAACAAACAAACAAATAATGTATGTTAGTGTTTGTAATTTATTGCATAAAATCTATTTGTGTTCTTTGAGTTTTGGGTTCATTTTTATTTTTCTGTGTGCATAAAACATCAAAATCATTCAAACTGGTTCTTCATATGAGGCACTTCAGATATGCCCTGTATTATCCAGAAGAAGGAGCATTTAAATAATCAGGATTTCTTTCAGTGACAATCATTTAAATATAATTTACTTTTAGAAAAGGATACATTTGTCCATATAGCTAGTTTTATGATATTTACTGTTGTGGGACAAACTTTTTGCTACATCTGCTAAATGCCAATATAGACTTCAACAGAAAAAACTTTAAATCCTTAAAAAAAGATACATTTTCATAGGCACTGAGACGTTGATGCATCCTCTTTATTTATTGCTTTTGCTATTTTGTAGTGTTATATAACATTAATCTAAAATTTTTGGAACAGCTAGTGTAATAATTGTGTGTGTTCTTCTCTCTCTTTATTTTTGATTTTATTTTCAGCTCACTGTGTTTTATTGGTGCAAAGATTTAAATGAACCACACTCCAAAAACAATGGCATTTACAATAAACAATATACACAAACACAACACTGATAATCTTTAAATTAAACATTAAGATTAGCACAAATTAATTATGTACGCTATTTACAGTACATCTATCCGTCCATGTATCCATTTTCTCTCTCTATATATATTCATATAGAGAAAATGGTGTGTGTGTGTGTGTGTGTGTGTGTGTGTGTGTGTGTGTGTGTGTGTGTGTGCGCATGTCAGAGCCTCTCCCCAGAGTTCTGACACTATTTCAATTACACGGTGGCCTTTTGTGCCGAGGGGAGGAATTGGGTGTGTGTGCATGTGTGTGTATCTCTAAAAGCAGACGATGTGCACTAGGACACCCACTTCGCTGCCGCCTTTTGCCCACTGGTCCTGCCCTGGGCTGCCCACAGGATGTTATCCTGCTTTGATGCTGTCTTCTCATCATAGACACACAGCATACAGTACACAAGATAACCAATAGTCCTTCAGAAGATCCTGTAATCTGTATAAAGTTTGTAACAAGCAGTCAGCAAAGTCTAAAGTCTGCTGACTTCCATCACCCAGAGCAGCTCACACTAATCTGATAAAGTGTTTTTGACCAGCCGTAGTGTGTGAACCAGCTTAAAAATGATAAAACTGACTCTGATGAACTGTTTTTTTCAGATATCAATCGGGCACAAGTGTCAGTGAAATGTTTTTTGCATCAACCTGCAACAATAATTTAGAGGAAGTAACTTTGGCATAACATCTAGCACTGAGTATTAGGTGGAATAGATGTGAACGTGGCTAAAAAAGTAATGCAAAGCTGTAAATGAGATAATACCAGCAGCTCACCCATCAATGCATTTTAACTTCTTTCATCCGCAGAAAAAAACATAGGATAAAAACAGTTTAGCTTTTTTGGAATACTGTGACCTTTTTAATCACTTGAGGAAGAAAAACTTCCATTTACCAAGTGGTTTTGAACATAAAGCTCCTGCTGGTGTCTTTATTAGACACATGCCGCCAGCCCTCCCCAGGGTCATATAGCCCACTGTAGACATCTGCAGATAGACCAGTGATAACATACAATGCATCTAAACATCCACCCAGTCTGTATGACCCAGTCACAGAAAGGCCAGTGAACTATCACAGTGGTGTGATTTATGCTACAAGGCATTATAAATACATCATATTTTAAATCAGTATGAGGCTCTTTTACAACATACAACTTCTCTTTGGTATTTTGAGTTAGCAGCCCGGAGCTGTTAAGTTAGTTTTGATTATTAACTTGTCCTCTTCTGCTTTGGGAAAGATACAGCCATAAACACATAAACTTAGCTTAAAAAGTAAGAAAATTTGTGTTTGGTTGATTATTTCTTTGTTGTAACAATGCTTCTTGGCAAAAAATCTTATACTGTTGGGAAACCTGTTTATTGTTCTCGTTTGCGATGAAAATGCATTTGTGAGTTGAGCAGCAGAGTTAAGTATGTGGGTTGCATTCATAAAAAACTAGAAGATCTTCTCTGCCAGTGCCAAACAGCGCATTCTGCTACTGACACTTGTTTGGTGTTTATTTGAGTGGATGATTGAAGTCTGAATAAAGACGTATTGGCAATTTATTCACTTAACAAATAGAGGCCTCCGCAGAATGTGGAAGAAACATACACAACCACAACAGCCTGGCACCTTCTTCTCCTCAATGCTGGTCACCAGCCTGGTCACACACTGCTGTGGGATGGCAAGCCATTCTTCAACCAGCATTTGTCACATTACTCAATAGGGTTGAGGTCAGGACTGCAGGCAGGCCGTTCCACTCCCTAATTCTGGAGGGAGTCGCTGATAAACCCCGCTCTTTGGAGGCAAGCATTGTCATCTTGGAGGATGAAGTTTGGTCCGAGTGTAGTGATATGGGATTGTCACTGGTTGCAGAATCTCATCCAGATATCTCTGCACAGATCTTGCCTCCAATGACGACAAGCCTGATCGTGAGCACCTGGGGTACCAGAAGCTCAAAGCAAGAGTCAGGAGCAGAATAAGCTGTTTGGTATTGGCAGAGAAAATGTTTTTCATGGATGTGACCCACATACTTAACTCTGCTGCTCAACTCACAAACATATTTTCCTTAAAAATGTGACTCCATTTAAGGGGAAATAATCAGGATTTAGAATAGAATAGAATAGAATATCCTTTATTGTCATTGTGCAACAATGTGACAACAAAATCATGTGAGCAGTCTATTTAATTTCTTAAAATAAATAAAAATAAATAAATAACAGATAAAATAAATAAGTACATACATATATATACCCTGCCCAGTAACCCAACCTTAAAATACACTCTGCTCCATACTTGCACTTATTTACACCTTTCCAGCGGTATTGGATTTATGGCCAAGAAGCATTGTTGCAACAAAGAAATAAACAAGTAAACACACATTTCTGTACTTTTTTGTGTTAGGTTCAGATTCTTTCTGTCTTTAGTTTTTTTTTCCTTATCTCTCCGTGCGCTCCTTTTTTAATTCTCTTTTCCTTCATTCCCACACTGGTCTCAGATGATGACTGCCGGTCACTGAGCCTCGGCCTGCCAGAGGTCTCTTTATGTTTAAAAGGCGGTCATCCTTCCCACAGTTGCCAAGTGCTTAAGCATTGTTGGGGTTTACTCTCTTATATTGTAGGGTATTTACCTTGTGACACAAAGCATCCTGAGTTGATAATAAGACTGAATTAAACTCATTTATTGTCCTTTTCTTTTCCTCTGTTTTCTTTTCAGAGAAAATACTGACACTGCTAAAACTGCACTTCTATCTAACGCATCTGGTGTTAAACACAAACTCAAACATTTTGTTGGCATTTGCAGATATATAAAAACTGACATTTCACAGACACACATACTCCTCAGTCACGCCCCACCCAGGGTGTCTGCACAGTTCCGGGCCGTGGGGCAATTAGGAATAATGGCAGGAAGCTAGTTAGTGTTATCTTCTGCCACGGCGGCCTCCACTGGCACTGAAAGACCCGGGACCGGTCACGTAGAGACACAGACAGTCAGACAGGGAGCCTGGACAGGAGGAGGAGGAGGAGGAGGAGGAGGAACAGTAAAAAGACCCTCAGGCAAATGGCCTGAAAGGACATCTATATTATTCGTCCACTGGGCTGTATAATAAATTAGAAATGACACTTGAGAAAACCAGGTGTTGTCCCAAAGAGTCTGTTAATACTGTTATTAAGATAATGTTCAAAATCCCCACGTATCAATAAGCTTACAGCTTAGCACAAATTATTCCTCAAATTTGGCGAAAATGACCTAATGTCTCGTCTATGTGCCACTGCTTCGTCTGCAGCCTGGCTCCTGGCTGCAGTTGAGATGTCTCACTATTGTTTCAGCAGCACGCTCCGTTTCCTGTATGCATGACACTGTGCACATGCCTAGGAGTGCACGGGTGTGTTTTGCAGGGAGGCGACAGGGATGACGGTAGGAGTAGCGGTGAAAAGGCGTAAGAGGATGTGGTCAGGGAGGCCCAAAAAAAGACTAAACAAAATAAACAAAGAAATCCCTGAATGAGGCTCAGGCACAACAAACAGTCACGTTCACCAGCTTCAGGTCACATCGTCAGACTGGCAGGCACACTGTGCTCAGGGAACTCTGCAGGATTTAGGTCAACATCTGGCATGATCAAAAAACTATATCATACTAAAGTGAGTAAATAAATAAATATAAAGACAGAGAAGGAAAAAAAGAGGAGTGACAAGAGGAGCCACGACAACAGAGCATGGAGACCATAATTTTGCTTGCTTAAGCTGCCGGACAGGACAGGTTAATATGATTCATGAGATATTATGAGTTGTCTGTTGCTCAGAAGAAAGTAACATATGGACATGAAATCTTCTAAAACCCATTTGGAAAAATATGCCTCACATGTGTGAATCCATGTTGTGTGTTTGACTGTGAGACCACAGATTTAATCTGAAGGTTTATCAATGCTATATACAGTGGCCTGTTGTTGTGGACGCAAATCTGTTGTGTGAAGCAGCCTTTGTTATCTCTCTGAGGCAATCTGATCTGAGTTTACTATGTGTGAGAGTGTGAGGAAGAAAATGGGTTTACCAAATGTGTTTATTTGTCAGATCTTCTCTTTTCCCCTTTCATCGTCTCAATAAGGCAGCACTTCAACAAAAGAAAAGGCCTCTGTCCATAGCAGAGGCTGAGATAAGACCCCAAAATACCCAGACAGCTTACAGTAATGCTGCATGATGTTACGTGCCAGTTTGCAAACGCTGTCTCTAAAGTGCATGAAATTTACTACTGCCGCTACGAATAACTTCCCACGTATAAATGTATAGTGTTTGTGTGGATTGTTGCTATCCTGCAGCAATCTAAATGGGACGACTTTCCAACTGAAACCTTCAGTGAAGCCAGTCCCCCGCTGTATAAAGATCAGTTCTTTAAAATGTATTTTATTTTTTTTTTAGATCAGAGCTTAACAAGAGTTTGTTTGTCAGAAAGCATCCTCGACGGAAGCTCTAGTAAAATATCAGCTGCTGGTAAAGTGCAGTGTTTGGACATGAATCCATTCACTGATGTAATCACAAAAAATAAATACATTACAAGTCAAATAAACAGGCCTCCATTTTTTATTATTATTTTTTTTTTCGGTTGAGTTTGTTTTTGAGTTTTCAAGCTGGGATGGGATTAAAAACTTCCCGTCAATTTCCAGTGTCAGCGGCTGTTTATTAGCAGTTATTTATTTATAAGTAAACATTGATTTTTCTTTCTAAAATGCAAGATAAGTATAATCTGAGTCATGTCAGGACAAATGTGTGGGTCAAATTCATCTATGCTGCATGTGGTGAAAGTTTGTGCCTTCGGGGCCAAATGGAGTCTGTGTGTGTGCTGCAGAAGCTGCTTGTAGATAGGTAAGGTATGTCCCGCTGAGTGTGTACAAAAATAGCTGATTAGTCTAAAGATGTTTAATTTTAGATGAACTGTCTGCAGAGCAGCCTACCATCTGTCTTCCTTCTATTGTTGGGACTGATTGTATTTTGGACTTCAGTGACGTACAGTAACATTGACAGGCTCGGCTACGGTCACACTAAATCCAGCAGAGTGGCTTCAAATCACAGACTGATGATGGACTGTGTTAGTGAGAAAGAATGCTGAAAAATAAGAATACTGAATACTTCTGACTTATTAGAAAGCATACCTGATATACTGAGATCTTTGTATTGACGTTTTTATCAGGAAATTTTTAACCCAATTCCGACAAATTCAAAATGATGTAAGCGCAGTGCTCTGCTGTTGCGGACCGTTTTTAATCACAGCAAGGAAACATCAACAACTCATCTGCAGCTGGATCTGCCAGACTGGGTCTGGATGTTCTCGATGTTCAGATGAAAGCGCTGATGAGAGACTTAATGGCGACTCTCAAGATTGTTTAGACTGTGCAGCTGTTTGATGAGCGACATGGCTTTGGCTGAAAAGAAACCATCTCTTGGAGTACTTTGTTTAGTCAATACTTTTTAAGAAAAACATCTAAATATTTCCTGCGGCTCGTCCTTGGGTCACTCGAGCACAACTGTAGTGCTGTGCCCTTGGCCCAGGCCTTTCATGATATCGCATATGATCAGAGAAAAAAAAGCAATCAGATATTAGAAGGTCATGTGCATCACCTGTATTTGTCCTTTGTGTATCCACTATGAGTTTCCTGTATGGAAAAGAGGTCAGGAAGAGAGGAGCACCGAGCAGGAAACTGTGTGTGGGTGTGTCACTCCCATTACGGGCCGAGGGACCGTGGAGGTGCGGGGTCAGACAAGATGCCGAAGCAGTTCAGAATAGTCACACACAATGCACGTAAAAAGTGCTACACACACAGAAAGCGCACTGCAGTGTTTGTTTATTAGATATTTATGTGACAACAATGGCTGGCGTAAACAGTTTTTCGTGACCTCAGGACATCTTTCTGTGTGTTTGTCTGTGTATAAATCCAAGGTGTATAAATACACCTTGGCTAAATATAGCAAGAAGCTGCATTACTATCACTTTCGGACTTGTGACAATAAACAGATAAGAGGAGAAGGGAACAATTTCTTTTGTTGCTATCCCGGTCCAGTATTATTTTAGTAACAATGACTGACTTACACAACTGACTCTTCAATCTGGTGGCAGGCATAATTTTTTCACGAGGATAATCGGTCTTCTCTGTTGCAGTGTGACAGTCTGATCCATCAGACTGAATTATAACTTTCACACTAGATTTTTGGCACTATAGGAACTCAAAGGAACGCTGATATGTGGAGCCCACAGTTCAAAAATCATGTCAGTTATGGTCCTGATTTTGTAAGCATTTTTCAAGCGTGCTTCAAGTCAACATTTTGAGTTTCTCATAAGGAAAGATGGACAGAGAATCAGCAATCTGCAATAAACTGTCTCTATAAATTGTGGAACAATTGCAGAATAATGTCCCGCAGTGTAACTTTGTGATACATCTCATCATCTGCAGTACATAATATCCTCAAAAGATTCTGAGAAAAAGAAAAAATCTCTGTGGAAGCCTGTGATCTTTGGGCCCTCAGGCAGCACTGCATTAACAACAGAATCTCTGAATCTGTCATGAAATCACTGCACAGGTTCATCAACAATTCCATAAATCACTGTCTGTGAACTGTCAGTTCCACAAATGCAGGTTATAGCACTGTCACGCAAAGATGAAGACATATGTGAACAGGATTCAGGAACACCATTTTCTCTGGGCCAGAGCTCGTTTAAAATAAACTGAGGCCAAATGCCCAAATGTGACATTCTTTTTGGAAAACATGGACGCCACACGACTAAAGAGGAAAGGGAGGCCTCAGCTTTTATAAGCACTGAGTTCAAGAGCCTACATCTCTGATGGCAGAGTATGAGGATGCGTCCATGGAATTGGCAGCTTGCACATCTGGAAAGTATTGAAAGTCTAGCAGCTGCTCTCCTCAGTTCCCAGATGTTTACAGATTGTTGTTAAGTGAAGAGGAGATGCTACACAGTGGGAAATGTGGCCCCAACTTTCTTCAGACATGTTACAGCCATCAGATTCAAAATTACCTTGTTTATTCCTAGTTTAAAAGTTTAAAAGTTTGATATGTTTTCTGTGTTCTACTGTCAATAAAGTATGAGTTTATGAGATCTGAAAATCACTGCATTCTGATTTTATTTACATTTTACACAGTGTGCCAACTTTTTTGGAGTTGAGGTTGAATGTTACAGCTAAAATATTGCAGTTATTTTGTCTGACATAAGAAAAACAAACTTGAATGAAGTCTTTTAATATACATACAGCACACTTAAAACTAGTAAACACAATAAAACTACACATCCTCAGACAGTATGGGGTGGCTCTATTCTGTAGTTCATGTCTACTATTACGCACACACACACATTTACACAAACCCCTCTAGTGCCGTACGTGCACTGGCTAAGCATCCGTTATCACTTGTGTGCAAGCACTAAGTACTTCCTGCATCGTGTTGTTAGAGCACAACAATGCTATGACCGCATGAATAGATTTCTTGGCAATGAGAACACAATTCCTCTTCATCATATTTTCTATTAAAATTTCTGTCTGTAACTTTGAAAGTGAAGGAGGAATTTCAATCAGGTTTTTCTAAAGAAGAGGCGCGAATGAATCCGAAGAATCTGGATCCATTTTTGTAGTTTGTCCATCTTTCAAGCTCAATATGTCAGAGATCTGATCAGAAGCCAGTGTGTGATTCAAAAACTGTCCTGATGGATCTGGAAAATAATTGATCTGTTGCTTTGCTCCATTACACACTCTTTCAACTGATCGTAACCTGGCAAACAACATTTTATGTATATTCTTCAAACAGGGACAAAAAAACAGTTGCAATCTGTTTCGGTATAGCGAAGACACTCGAGGACAAGCACATACACACAGGTCTGTTTTGTTCACACAAAGGGGAGCGTGAGGGTGGGCCCTCTTCAGTCACGAGAGTCTCTCTGTCTCTCACTCCTTCCTGCCTGTCTCGTCCTCGTGTCTTCAGCTCTTCTCGTGCCTGTCAGTCTGTACATGTTTGTGTATACAGCTTTTACGTGCATTATCTGTCCACACATACAAGGTCCTCTGCTGCCTCACAAATGTGAGTTAACAGCACTTTGTTTGATTTATTAGTACAAAGTTAGCGTTTGGTCATCATTTTGGTTGTGATCCATTTTGTGATATTTATCTAGAAGATAAAAAATCTTAATTTACTCACTTTACTTTGAAGGTAAAACGTAGGTATAGTCGAGTTAACAGAAACATGAATTGTGGGATATTTTGTTGGATCGGCTGACGACTCACGCAGACATTTTTTTGCAGAGACTCACTCACTTTTAATTTTGTTCTTCAGTGAAGTTGATGCTGTATGAGTCAGCACGAAGACAAGCTGTGAGAAAATTATGACTGTACAATAGAGACTGAATTCAGTTCTGATTAGTCCTAATTCAAACTGTTTTTGTAATTATGTACAGAAACAGTGGAGTTTTGGGGCCTAACCACATAGCTGTTATTTTACATGATTTAAATGCAAACAGCGAGTTTCTAATTCCTCTTTCCCTTTGTTTCAAACGCCAACAAAAAAAGGTTTCAGTTATTGGTAAAGTATTCGAGTACTCTCTGCCACTATCTAACAGATTTAAATTCTCTTTTATTCCCATCACAATTTTTTAAATTATTTTAGATGATTATGTCCCTGGTTGTATGTGTTGTATGGCTGACTGTTTTATAAATTATTTATTTTTGCTGTTGGCTGCAAAGCAAATTGCCCCTCGGGGATAATAAAGTACTTTGATTGATTGATTGATAAAGAGTTGTTATACTGGTAACTCTTGGTCACGATTGCCTTATCAGCATATTTTTATGTGAGAGGTATCCCCTTAGTGTTATTTTCTAATCCACCGGAATACCCCTTTAGCATCATTTTCTGATCTGAGAAAACCTACAATGGAGGCAGGCTGGCCGATCATGTGACACCCAAAGACAGTTTATGTCCTGGAATCTGTTTTTTATGCCATCATTTTGTTTTTTTTTGGTTAGGTTTAGGGACAGCTGGGTTATTCTAGATCTGGATGACAATTTAGGCTTCAAAAAATGTAAAATGTTGACCTTTTTTTTTCGTATTTTTTGCCATTTGCGATGCTTGACACCACCTGGTGACCAATACTCCAGAACCTGAATAAATAGACTTAGTTTAATAAATTCTTGCATTTTAAGTTAAAGATGCTCACCTTCATACTGATTACTTGAATATTCATCCAATTTTAGATCATTCTTAAATTAAATGTAAATTAATTGAAATAATGTTCACGATCCACTTTGCCCAACCTTTCAATAGTGACACGTTTGTTTGTTAGTTTGTTGCCATTTACGGGGTTCTTGAGAGCAATTTTGTATTTTAAATGATATTTTTGGGCCAGTTTTCCAGCCAGTATTTTCATACATTATCTTAGCTCAGGTGTAACTGATGTAACAAATGTTTTACTATTTTGTGCACTGATTATTTTCAAATTAATGGAAAATGTCTTGCAATTCCAGAATGGCCCTGCTGTTGCCTCTGCTGGACTAGCCTGTTGAAAATTATGCAAGAAGGTACTCGAAGCATCAACATAAAATGCACCTCCAGCATCCACAGATTACACCAGCAATGGCTTTATGCCTTCAGCATACTTTTTCCCAAAGTAAAATTAATCCGTTCGATCGTACTTCTTCCCCTGATTTTTGAACAAAGTTCCCACCATCTACAAAATGATACATAACTTGACTTTGTGTTTAGTACATCTCTTCACGTCCACTCTATTCGTTGGATTGATCCTGCCATTGAACATTTGTTTGTGAATTTGCATGTATATCTGAGACAGTTTGTTGTTATAAATATAATTCTTATAAATAAGCATAATGTTGAGGTTCTGGCACCAACAGCTGGAACAATTGTTCTCATTTTGTTTATTTATCAGCTACAAGGACAAAACAGAGGATGTGAGCACTGTTACCATGCTGTGTGTGGACATATTTGTGAGTTGTGGGAGGTGTGTCTTCATCGAACAATGTTGTCTTCAGTAAATAAATGGCACATAGACGAGTACAGTACAAACACCATTTTTAACTTGGTGCTCCCACATATTAAATCTATTTGGAGTGTTTTCCACTAATCTGTACAAAATGTGACAAATGGAAGTTGATAGGGAATTAGCGTAATCTTGTAAAGGATGATTTCTTTAACTACTAATGAAGTCCATTCTGCATATTCTGCTAAGTCCTTGTTAATCTTATCAAACACAGAGTTAATACAAGCACAATGTGGAGTTTTGACAACAGCAGCTGGTCCCGTTGTTCTAAGTTTGCTTGTTTATTTGCCACAAGGACAAAAAGAGGGAGTTTTGAAATTTTGAGCTGCAGATGGTCTTAGAGACAATGTTAAGGAATGTTTTCTTGGGTGAATAAATAACCCAGAGACAATAAATAAAGTTCCTGGGTCCTGATTTCAACAAGCAATGTTGAATATGCCCAATATTTCCTCACTGTTTAGTTTTTCTTTTGAGTTAACTGTTACATTGATGTATTTAAAGCTGCTATAATGAAACTTTCCATTTTAAAACAATCTTTAAATAACAGCAGTGTGATAATTAGCAAAGTAGAAAGCTCATGTCCTCTTTCCAAGTTATGTGCTCACACAGTAAAATATACTTGCACTTATTTAGTACTTCTACTGACTACTCCAAGTGTTTTAGACTACAAGTTATATTTTTAGCCATACATGTGTACCAGCAACCCAGCAGTCATGTCTTTCGACTATGGGGAGGAACCTGAGTACCCAGAGACCATGCAAGCTGCACACAGAAAGGCCCCAGTCAAGGTTCTGACCAAAAACCGGCTTGGTGTGAGGCGACAGTGCTAACCTCTTCATCACTTAGCTCCATGGACTCTGTGCCCCCTCAAGGTGTTTGTTTTCATAGAGTCCTGGGCCTGTGCTAACCCATGGTTAGCAGCAGCATGAATTAAAACAAGAGAACTTTCAATTTCATAAATATTCCTAGTAACCAAGTTAAAAAAAAAAGATCAAATAAATGTAATGCTGACAAATGTGTGTGTGTGTGTCTGTGTGTGTGTGTGAGTGACTACCCTTGTTAAACGCCCTCATTATGAGCACACTCTGTTCTAATGAGCCATAATAACACCTCCTGATAATCAACCTGATAGGTGTCCCCTTTGGGGTCTCTGACCTTTGATTGGATGGCTGAACGTTGGTGTGGAGACACTGATAGGCTATCAAAGAGAAAGTGGGAGGGGCAGGCTGGCGGTTGGCCAGTGGAAGTGATAGGACCCAAAGGAACAAGCTTGACTAACATCATAGAGATCAAAACACAGTGGCCTAGACTGTATGGGTGCATGTGTGTGTGCTTTAGTCTGTGAAGGTCATTTAATTAACGCTTTTATCTGAGGCATGTTTAAGTTCAGAGTTCATCATTACGATCTTTGTGGTTGTGATCAAAAAAGATGTAAAGTGTTTCCTCAGGCCATGTTTGGTGTCATCAAAGTGGGAAAACACAGGTGTAAATAATAAAATTAATGATGAGTGAGTTCCATTCATTCGATTCACTTTCTGCATCCTACTGCACTCCATGGTCAAAAGTACTGCTCCACACCGGTCTTTTGAATTCAGGAGTTTTCAGTCCCATTGCCACAGCTGTACAAAGTCAAGCACCCAACCATGCACTCTGCCTCTAGAAGGGGTTGTTCTAAAGAGCTCAATGAATTTCATCACGTTGCTACCATCGCATCAAATCAGTTTGTCAAATTCCCTCCCAGATGTTCCATGATCCACTGTAAGTCATATTTTTGTAAAGTAGACGCATTTAGGAACCACAGCATCACAGCCACAAAGTAGACGCCCATGTAAAGCTACAGAGCAGGGCGCTCCAAACGCTGAGGCACATAACGTGCAAAAGTTTCCAACTCATAGCATGGGTTTCCATAGCTGAGCAGCTCCTCTAGGTGTAATGTAGGCGGCCCTGTACTTTTGTCCATATGCTGCATGTAAACCATGTACATGGACCAACGCTTAGAACCTCTGAACTCAACACATTGACAGTCATGTTGTTTCTTGGAGCCAGGACTGATCAGTTTGGTCTAATAATAATGCATTACACTTATATACCGCTTTTCATGGTACTCAAAATGAATAGCGCAATTTCATTTACACCTCAGTCACACTTGGTGGTGGTAAGCTACTAATGTAGCCACAGCTGCCCTGGGGCAGTCTGACGGAAGCGTGGCAGCCAATCCACGCCTACGGCCCCTCCGACCACCACCAAACACCAACCTCAAAACACATTCACACTTGGGCAACGTGGGTTAATTGTCTTGACACAATGACAGCGTTCAGACGGGGACTCGAACCAGCGATCCCTCTGGTCACAAGGTGAGCACCTACTCACTGCGCCATTGCCACCCAAGCACCCAGTTATCAACTACTGTCACAGCAATCTCAAAGACATAAAAAATAAATTGGTAAATAAAAAAAATAAACACAGACACAAAGACAGAACAGTTACAGCACGACTTATCAGATAATTGCGTCAAAAAATGGCCCAAAATACAACTCCCACGCCCAAGTTGTCACATCACACAAGTTGTCTGATGCCTGGCCAGAACCCTTTGCACACATTCAGCATCATGCTCGACCACACCCTTAACAATGCACAGTTTTAAGTCTTCATAAAACTGAACAGATGATCTTTATTAACATTCATCAGCTCTCATGTATTTACTTTTTGACATATCACAAGCGCATCATCAGTGAGTCAGCAGTATCCCAATAAGCCATGATAGAGTCCCAGAGTATCTACCACAATATACAGAAAAAAAAACACCTAAATCAAATTGAACCATCATTATTGCTTGCTCGCTATTGATCGATTATTGTTTATTCCTGCTTTTATCCACTAAGAGTAAGTAGGACACGCTTGCTCAATGGCATGTCTCATTGTGACCGTTACGAGAAAAAAAAAGACATTCTCTGGCAAAAACACAACATTTATGTCATCTTGTTACTGCATACACTTCACGCCTTGAATTTGACGTTGACTTGACAACTTGCACAAAAGCTTTTTTCCCCCCTAAACTATATGATCAAATGTAGCCAACAATTAAAACTATCAAAGGCAATCACAGACCACGAGCTGCGTTGCAAAGTTAAGAAATTGTTTTCTTTGGAGTAGAATAGGCATCACTGTGGTTTGTTGATTTCAACTTCCTGCAGGATGTAAAATGTCTGTGAATGCGAACGGTGCCATACGGTATGTGCAGTCTGGTGCGCTTTCTTGAGAAGAATGCGACCCTCTTTAAATGAGAGGAACAAACGATGGAATGATAAAAATATCTTTCTCCATCTCTTCTTTCCCTTGAGGGCTGCCTCCCCTCGCTTTCATCCGGGAGCCTGAAGGGAGAGGCAGGCAACAGGGCGGAGAAAGTGAGCGAGAACGAGCGAGAGAGAGACAGAGATACGTGAACTTTAACATATTTGACTGTAACTGCAGACTTAAAACAATAACAATAAAAAATATTCACAGAAAGAGTAGATGAGGCTCATACTCTTCCCTTATATGTATGAACATGCAACAAATAAAAAGACAATGCACACACACACACACACACACCAATTTCTATATATAAATA
>VUQK01016075.1:9852-27589 GCA_015106715.1 Bujurquina vittata
CACACGTATACACACACACACACACGTACACACACACACACACGTGTACACACACACAGACACACACACACACACACACACACACACATATATACACACACACACACACACACACACACACACACACGCTCTCATATTTACGCAAAAACCTTTTCTATTTGCTCCTAGTTTTGCCTTCTAGTTTATATTTAGCCGGTTCCCCATGTGTAGCAGGTTGACAGCACTGAACGTGCCATCGTCTTGGTGGTGGTGGTGGTGGTGGTGGGGGGTTAGACCACACTGCGCTTCCTGTGGTTGAAGTTGTCAGACGCCACCCGCCCCCCTTCCTTTTTTTTTGTATTTTTTACCTGTTAGTGAGGATTTTCACAGGAAGTGTTGTCTCACCTAGTTTGACTCCCTCATCCACAAAAATTCTGCACCGACCAATCAGCAGCAGCTACTAAAACAGAGACAGGTGGTATAGTTG
The DNA here is from genome assembly GCA_015106715.1 of Bujurquina vittata. Lineage (NCBI taxonomy): Eukaryota > Metazoa > Chordata > Actinopteri > Cichliformes > Cichlidae > Bujurquina > Bujurquina vittata. The sequence goes on from VUQK01016075.1 coordinate 10,319, forward strand.
GCAGAGTTACCAAAACGGGTTTCAGGATTGCTTTCATGGTAGTCCATACACTGTATATAAAAGATAAATGTAGCCACGATGGTGTCACCCATTGGTTTGTGGACTCCAATTCTGAAGCCTTAATTTTAGCATCATCATCAGACCATCACCATCTTGGAGCCAAATCAGCTAGTTCTAGTAAGCTTGGTTACCAAGGTGCATCCACAGTCTGCACTGGTGTCTCGAACAGACAGAGATAACTGTGTAATAAATTACCAATACCACAATTCCATTCATTAAAACTGGAGCATCGTCTTCTCGGACATAAGCTGACATATTTGTCACTAAAAGGCTGCATAAAGCAACAGCACCGCAAACACAGTCGAGAGGTTCAGTTCAGTGACTTAAATTAGCTGATAGCTACCAATTAGCGGGAACTGCAATTTTTTTGGCACTTTTATGTTGGCTTCGTTTTTCAACCCCAGAGGTTACCGCTTGGATTGAACATGCTAATTAGCTCACTATACACAAGTTCAGCTGAGGCTAAAAGCTTGCAGGTATTTGATTAAAAAAGTTTTGAACTCTTGGTGGCCCCGGCAAAGTGTTAAGGGATGCCATTACTATATCAGGGGACGTGACTGGAGCCATACTAGCACTGTGGTGAAAAAGTAGATGTGTGGTCTTCCAGTTTATACTTAATCGTTACATTTTTGCCTGTGGAATAATGAGCTCTTATCCGCCTTTGATTTATCTAATTCATCTTTACTCCCAGGCATCCTTCACAAAGGCAGCGGTGAGAACATCTTTGTGACAGAGCAGCCCCCAGTAATCACCAGCATTATGGGAAACGGCCGCAGGCGCAGCATCTCGTGCCCCAGCTGTAACGGCCTCGCGGACGGCAACAAGTTGCTGGCTCCCGTCGCCTTGGCAATGGGCGTCGATGGCAGCCTGTATGTCGGGGACCTCAATTTTGTACGCCGGGTCTACCCGTCTATGAACACAACCGGCATCCTGGAACTGAGGTAAAGCTCCAAATCAATTGTAGAAATGTAAATTAGGACATAATAAAATAAATAAATCAACGAGGAAGCAGTTTTGAATTTAGAGGTTTCTTGATGTTGCAGATAGATTGGGATACGTCAGCAGAAAAAGGAAAAAAAAGGGGGGGGGTGCCTAAAGGCTGGATGTTTTCAGTACTTATAACATGTTAGATGAAAGAATTGAGGTGAGAGACTTGGGCTGGCAAGAAATATAGACTGTGCTAGATAACATTTCCCCTGGGTGTTTTTACACATCTTTAAATGTTGCTGTTCACACCACTGCCAGCTTTGTGTTGCTCTCTGTAGGTTGCTTTGTGCAGACTGTGTGAATTAACATTTGTTTTGTTGTGCTTTTATCTCCCTTTCTTTCTTAAAGGAACAAAGATTTCAGACACAGGTAAGAGCCTTAGGAGGATAAATTAACAGCATACCACCAAAAATTGCAAAAGCACTTCAAAGTATTTTCATTTATTATATAAATCCAGGCTATTCACTGATGTAATGATCATGCATTTTTTTCACCTTCTTTTTTTCCCTTCAGTAATAACCCAACCCATAAGTATTTTATGGCAGTGGATCCAGTATCTGGGGCGCTGTTTATCTCAGACACAAACTCTCGACGGATTTACCGTGTTCGGTCATTAACTGGTGGTCGGCTGCTGTCAGACAATGCTGAGGTTGTGGCGGGGACCGGAGAGCAGTGCCTGCCCTTCGATGAGCGCTGTGGCGACGGCGGCAAAGCCACTGAAGCTACACTTATGAGCCCCAAAGGTGAGCCACTTAGAGGAATTTCACTTCACAGTTAGCGCCATATTGTTTAAATTACATTTTCTTGTATTACAGTATGTAATGTGGATAGAAGATATTCTTTGAAATGAGTTTTGTTGAGTAGACCTCTACTTTGTGATCCACAGTTCAGTTCACAAGACATGTAATTTAAGGGGGCTTACATTTTCAGATGATAAGATTTTTTTTTTCATATTGCACCCATCTTATGACTCAACTAAAGCAGGACAGAGACAGAAGGAGGTTATAAACCAGGTTAATGTTAAACTTATAATGGAATTATTTTTGTAGATCATTGGATCTTAGAACATTGTGACACCAAACTGTCAAGGATGTCACACTGTCACATTTCTTGCCATTGACACATGTGTGCACCACAGATCTTAGTATATATACGCTGTGTGTACCCGTGAGTGTGTATGTGTGTGTCTGGTTCATGAGATAAGATGGGAAGATCGGAAAAGACAATGAACTTCTGATTTCCCCTTACCTGTCACACAGTCAGAAAGCATCAGTTCCTCTCTCATCCTGTTTCTTCTCTTCCTCTACTTCTTCTGCTCTTTTTTTTTATCGCCGTATCATTTGCTCTGTGCCCTTTGCTGTATCTTCCATCTGTTGTTTTCTATCCCACTGCATCTACAAGTTATTTCTGGGCACACTTTACTTGAACAGTCACACCTCTCTGAGTGTCTGCTGCCTGATAGACTGACGGGGTGACACCACCCCGGTGATAAACGATAAAGCGGAGAGAGGTATAAACAAATGAAAAGTAGAAAGTTGGGTGTTAAAAAAAAAAATCAAGAGGAAACCAAGGAAGGAAGAAGAGCGCAACAGATCTCTTGCCACTCTAGGCGATCTGCGTGCCGTCTACAGTTGTCCTCTGAGAGGAGCTCGGCTCTGCATCCCGATGACTCATCCCAAAACTAACATTTCTCAACATTTCAATGCCGTTCCATCAGTGTGTTCCCTCTCATTCGATGAAGAATTGAGCAATTGAGCTGCCCGGGCTGCAGTTCATTTTCAGCGGCTGAAAGAGTGAAGTTTAATTGACTTAAAATGTCTATGGTTTGCCCGCAGTGTTTGAGTTATGAGTCATCATTCATGGCGTTCATCTCCCCCATTGACAGGTATCGCAGTGGATAAAAATGGGCTGATGTATTTTGTCGACGCCACCATGATCCGCAAGGTGGACCAGAATGGCATCATCTCTACTCTGCTGGGGGCCAACGACCTGACCGCCGTCCGGCCTCTGAGCTGTGATACCAGCATGGACGTCAGCCAGGTGGGAGAGAATGAAAAAGAGACAAAAGGCGAAGGTGTGATTGATGACGATCTAAGCGCTCCCTTAGTGCTGAGCTATGATGACTCTGTGGACAAGAGCCAGCCAGGAGGTCAGGGAGAAACTGATTTAGGGAGGGATTAAAGAGTCAATGGATAAATGAATGGATCAGAAGAAAGTGAACACTGCTGCAGTCACTTAAATGAATAAGAGACTTGTCTGAACCTTGGCACCCTTTCAGCATAGATATTGTCTCATGTGTCGTATAACTTCTGTTTCTGCCTGTCAGGTGCGTCTTGAGTGGCCCACAGATTTAGCAGTGAACCCTATGGACAACTCTCTGTACGTCCTGGAAAACAACGTCATTTTACGCATCACTGAGAACCACCAGGTCTGTACATACAAGGCTGGATCACCACTGCAAGCCCATTAGGGTGGACACTCACTATAGGCTTTTGACAAGATTTCGTCCCAATTAGGCTTCCTAAAGCCAATTTAGAAGTAAAAGTTCAAATTCTAACAGTTTTCTAAGTTTTGCAGTAGCAGGAAAATTATTGATTAATTAGTTCTAAGAAGATACCACTTTCTGTTTTGGAATCTTACGTTGGAATCTCATTTTATTACAAAAAGTGTATCTAAGCTGTTAAATAGAATAAAAACACCATTTCAAAAAAGATTTTTAAGTGATTATCAGTTCTTTCTCTGTTGTTTCCTAAAGGTGAGCATTATAGCAGGTCGACCTATGCATTGCCAAGTGCCAGGCATTGACTATAGCCTCAGTAAGCTGGCTATACACGCCGCCCTGGAGAGCGCCACAGCCATCGCCTTGTCCCACACCGGCATCCTGTACATCGCTGAAACGGACGAGAAAAAGATTAACCGAGTGAGACAGGTATGTAGTTGTTGGTCTGATTGTTTTTGAAATAGCACTTTGGTCAGAGTGTTTTTGTTTGTTTGGTTTTTTTTACAATATTGTTTCAAGTCTTTCTTGTCCACTGACTATTCTATTTATTTATTTATTCTTTAGGTGAGCACTAATGGAGAAATCTCTCTCCTGGCTGGTGCTGCTTCCGACTGCGACTGCAAGAATGACGTCAACTGCAACTGCTTCTACGGTGACGAAGGCTACGCCCCTGATGCCGGCTTGAACTCTCCCACTTCTCTGGCCGTCTCCCCCGATGGGACGCTTTTCATCGCGGACCTCAACAACATACGCATCCGAGCTGTACGCGCGAACCGACCCGGCCCTGCCCTCTCAAGCGTTGGGTACGGAGGATCGGCGCAGTATGAAGTTGCATCTCCAAGGGAGCAGGAGCTGTATGTCTTCAACGGGGAGGGGCTTCACATCCAGACAGTCAGCCTAGTGACTGGGGAGCCACTTTACAACTTCACCTATGGTCCTGATGGTGAGCTGTCCATGCTGGTGGATAACTGCAACAATACTGTCAAAGTCAGGAGGGATGGGATGGGACAGGGAGGAGGAGCTGGACTGCTCAGGCTGGTGCTGCTGCCTGAGAATCAAGTGGTGACCCTTGGACTGGACCCCAGTGGGGGGCTGCGTAGTGTGTCAGCCTTGGGCCAAGAAGTGGCTCTGATGAGCTACAGTAGCAATACAGGCCTCCTGGCCACCAAAGCTGACGAGACTGGATGGACCACATTTTACCAGTGAGTCTGTGATACAGGGTAATGCTTCTGAATGTGTGTGTGTGTATTGTCTTCTGTGGGTGTTGTTGGGTTTATTTCCATCAATTCCTGTCCTCCAATTCCTGCTTTCTCCTCAAATTTCACATGGTGTACTGCTGCCCCCAAGCGTCAGCTTTTATATCTACAACTGAGACGCCCCATCCACCCCCTTCCCTTTCGCGATAGTCTGTTGGGTGTGCGCACATTTTTCAACACATATGTGGTACAAGTATGAATAAGTCCCCTCCTTGCTAATTTCACTGCAATCGCTCATCTCCCAGGTATGACAGCGAGGGTCGCCTGACCAATTTGACATACCCAACGGGCATGGTGACAAGTCTCCACCGAGAGATTGAGCGCTCCATCAACATTGACATTGAGAGCTCGAGCAGAGACGACGATGTCACCGTCATCACCAACCTGTCCTCAGTTGAAGCCTCGTACACTGTGGTGCAAGGTAGAGACACACTCAGCACGTACGGGAAATGCAGCGGAAAATGATCCGGCCATGAATTTTTAAATACTTGTGAAATGATGTGGCACAAAGGTGGACTAATCCTGGGCTCAAGTTATCAACGTAAAACAGTGTAAATCAAATGAATATTGTTCATTAGTCATTCTGAGTAGATTTAAGTAATCCTTATAACGCTAAAGCAGATCTGTTTATATGGTATCACTGCTCTAATGAGATTCACACAGACTCCAGATCTACTTTATCTTAGCATGCAAAAACACAGCCGCCCTCTGATGCTGAATGTGCTCCGGCCTGCCGGCTCTAATTGAAAGTCTTCTAATTTTCACTCAGTTATGTGCATGCTCCAGGAGATTATTTTCTTTCCCCTACCCACATCCAGTCCTCTCTCGCTCCCCTCTTAAGGAGTAAAATTACCAATATATAGTTAATCCCAGCTGGGATCATCCTGCTTTTGAATATCATCACAGCAAAATTCATTAACTCGTGTAGAGTGAATCCTCCTCATCCCTCAAGCTCTCGCCTTACACACACACACACACACACTGACATACACATACAGCTCTCAACCAGTTCCCATGATCCCTGAGCTTATTTGGTGTGTTTAGAGAGGGGGGGGGGGGTAAGAAGAATTATCCCCCCACCCCACCTCATCCGCTGACCAGTGCGGCGTGTTGGATGTGTGAATGCAGACCGGGCTTTAACACTCAAAAGTCCTAAGAAAATGTTGCTTGTACGTATATATTCAGTGATCCACCTGTGTTGCAGTAGAAGCAGAGTTGTTCACACAGCTGTAAGTAATTTAAGGTTTCCACTGCACTGTGTGGGTTTGAGCACAGCTCTCTGCTGACATACTCACTTAACCATCTCCCTCACTTTCGGCTCTTTCTCGCTCTCTTCATTAACTCCAGCACAGTGAATTCTCCTTGGCCCTCCAGCTCTCATTTCACCCTCTCTCCCTTTTCTCTCACTCGCTATCCCTCTACCTCGCTTCTGTTTTATTACGAGGTTGTTCAGACAGAGAGAGCAGAGAAGATTTATCTAAAGGCTGTTGCTGCCAAGTCAATGGAAAAAGCTTCACTTGTCTGTTTGAGGCATTGTTAAAATGTGCCTGGAGCTTTATTACAAATTGGCCTTATGGATTACTGTCATTTATGGCAGGACTTCAAAGGGAAAACCATCCGATCCCCCCCACCCCACCCCCCTCTCACCTTTTGTAAATGAAATAAAGAAAGCTTCCAACTCTGCATCTTCTCGATATTTCTGAGCTGAAAACAATTTAATCTTGCTTTTAATCACTTCATTGTGATCAGGGCGCCTGCTTTCAGACATCAGAGGGAAAATTTAGCCTCTGCATTAATCATGGGCTTATCTGCCTCTATTCTTGTTGAAGTCGATAAATTGGAGAGATGCTGATTGTGGAGCGATGTCTCTTTAGCCTGAGGATTTTTATTTAGAATATTTTGCAGTTTGTGGGAAGGAGTCAGAAATCAGGTCCGTAAACATTTAATGGACACGATCTGATTCTGACTGGCATAAATCTTTATGGATCTTTATAAATTTCCATTTCCAGCAGACGCTGAAGCGCCCGTTCTGTCAGATCTCGTCCGATTGGTCGGTTGGGTGTAAGCTTGGATTTTGTGTGGTAAAAAATAGAATAAATATGTGCGTCTGTCAACACAGGCCTCACTTTGTGAGTGCTGCGTATAGTTGCAGCGTGCCTGACAGAATCAGTTACATCCAAACTGGAGAAAGCTTATATAACATTTCCCAGACCTCAGTGAAATTGCAGTGTGGTTGAAAAGCAATGTGAATCTAAAATAATACAACTTTTCTGATGGAGCCTAAATTATGCCACAGTCTTTTTTTTATCTTTTCACCTGCTTCTACTGTACATACAGTAAGTTTTAGAGTGAATGGCCACGTGTATCCCTGCCCAAAAGGTTCTAAAATAGAAAGGGCTAAGCTTTTCTTCTATCTAGAGGCAATAAACATGATGAATCCTCCTCACCAATGTTCATATCCTATCTATTGCCTATATTCTCTACGTTAAACCAATGCCCTCACCTTGCTACTGTGGTTTCTTAGATTATAAATTTTCCTTCTGCATTTACGCTGCAGACATTGATGCTTTAAATGCTTTACATTTTGCTGCAAATGCTTTAAAGCCTTTCTTAAAGCGCCATCAGGATTCCAACACAAGGACTAAGGTTGCAGTTGAATAGTCTAACACGAGCCAAACTTCAGCTTTTCCTAATCAGTTTTCATTCACCTCAGTGGAAAACAGTAGCACTAAGCTGCTTAATAACACGAGGCAGATGTTGTTGACCTGAGTTTTCCTGGTTGAAGCTACAAGTTCCCAAAGACGCTGAGCTACACAGCCTTCAATTCACAAAATTTTATTGTGGCTAATTATCTTTATTGATATGTGTAAAATGCTTCACATACAGCAGCAGCAGATTTTAATAATGTAGAATTGTAGTTGGTTTAGCAAACTGTTAAAAGTTTAAAGTGTACTTGTATATTAGCTAGGTGTGACATTAGATGGACAATCCAACATTAATGTTCATGATGATCTCCACCACTTTGTTTTCACGATGGCCGCTTTGTGAGAAAATATTATCTCCCTTCCTTTTCTAAAGGATGGTCCGGTCTAGGCTTAAGGAGGTAATAAAGGAAGCACTTTCCTTTGTGTTTAGGAAATTTGATCAGCCATTATTATGGCTGCCACACACACACACTTCCAGGTCACTTCACTCACTTTGAAAACTTCCTGAGCAATGTTCAGTCAAACCTGCAAGTCCTGTTGCCTCTGATGCCATTTCTGCTGGTTTCCCCCTACAGACCAGGTGAGGAACAGCTATCAGCTGTGCAATAATGGGACCCTGAGAGTGATGTACGCCAATGGAATGGGCATCAGTTTCCACACAGAGCCCCACATCCTGGCAGGTTCTGTCAGTCCTACAATTGGCCGAAGGAACATCACCCTGCCCACAGACAATGGTCTGAACTCTATTGAGTGGCGACTCCGCAAGGAGCAGACCAAGGGCAAGGTCACCGTGTTTGGGAGGAAGCTGAGGGTAACCATTTTTCTAAGCTGTCTACAGCCTTGTTAACATATGTAATTTACTTAATTAACTTAAGAAACATCTTCCTTCTCTTTAGGCTCATGGCCGCAATCTTCTCTCCATCGATTTCGATCGCAACACCCGCACGGAAAAGATTTATGACGATCACCGCAAGTTCACTCTGCGCATCATGTACGACGCTCAGGGTCGGCCGGCTATGTGGCTGCCCAGTAGCAGCCTGGCTGTAGTCAATGTGTCGTACTCGGCCACTGGACAGCTTGTAGGGCTGCAGAGGGGAAGCATGAGTGAGAGGACGGAATTTGACCCCCAGGGACGCATCCTGTCTCGCTCTTTTGTGGATGGGAAGGTGTGGAGCTACAGCTATCTTGACAAAGTGAGTGCATTTATCTTCAACACTGTCATCCACGGAGTCACATCCAGAGGAAGGCATTAGCAGGAAAGTACAGTAATTTGGATTCTAGGACTGAGTGAAATAATACATCATTTTTATGGTTATGAAGGTTCAGATTTGTCAGGGGAGAGCAAATTACTCCTGGTGCTATTTCACAGGAGACAAGTCACCCAATGATAATGCTATTATATTAATCCGTGTTTCACCTCCCTCTCTGCTTCCAGTCCATGGTGCTGCTCCTGCAGAGCCAAAGGCAGTACGTCTTTGAGTTTGACGCCTCGGGTCGGGTCACAGCTGTCACGATGCCCAGCGTCGCTCGCCACACCATGTTCACACACGTGTCAGTCGGCTATATCCGTAACATCTACAACCCCCCAGAGAGCAATGCCTCCATCATCCACGATTTCAGTGAGGACGGCAGACCTCAGGCCATACATTACATGGGCACCGGACGGCGTGTCCTCTACAAGTACGGCAAGCTAACAAAGCTGTCAGAGATTGTTTACGACAGCACTGCTGTCACTTTTGGGTACGACGAGACAGCTGGTGTGCTAAAGATGGTCAACCTGCAGAGCGGGGGCTTCTCCTGCACCATCCGTTATCGCAAAATGGGCCCGCTTATCGACAAGCAGATCTATCGCTTCAGCGAGGAGGGGATGGTCAACGCAAGGTTTGACTACACCTACCATGACAACAGCTTCCGCATCGCCAGCATGAAGCCAGTCATCAGTGAGACGCCTCTGCCTGTTGATCTCTACCGATATGATGAAATCTCTGGAAAGGTGCAGAAATTGATGCTGGTTTGCGTTCCATATTTTAGCAACGCTGTATCATGTAATTTACTGACAGGAGCAAACTGTGTGAATGTACCTTTTTGGCTTTTCCTTCTTACAGATTGAACACTTTGGAAAGTTTGGGGTCATCTATTACGACATCAATCAAATCATCACCACCGCCGTTATGACTCTGAGCAAGCATTTCGACACCCATGGTCGCATCAAGGAGGTCCAGTACGAGATCTTCCGTTCTCTCATGTACTGGATGACGGTGCAGTACGACAGCATGGGGCGGGTGGTGAAGAGAGAGCTTAAGATTGGCCCCTACGCCAACACCACGCAGTACCGCTATGATTATGACGGAGATGGGCAACTCAGTGGTGTCAAGGTGAATACTCTGAGTGGAGAAGCTGGAATTCTAACTCTGCACTGTGTCTTCATTAGACGTTGAAGTGTCCATGAGCTGTAATCTGCCTCTAATGCTGTTGTCGGGGCATTTTTTTAATGAAAACTGAATCACAAAACTCATTGTTTATTTTTCCAGGTGAATGACTGGTCTACCTGGCGCTACAGCTACGACCTTAACGGTAACCTCCACCTGCTGAATCCCGGGAACAGTGCCCGGATCTTGCCTCTCCGTTATGACCTCAGAGATCGCATTACGCGCCTGGGAGATGTCCAGTATCGCCTGGATGAAGATGGCTTCCTGAGTCAGCGTGGTTCAGACGTATTCGACTATAACTCTAAAGGTCAGCTCCTGCGGGCTTACAATAGAGGGCCTGGAGGCTGGAGCGTTGTGTATCACTATGACGGGCTCGGTCGCAGGGTGTCCACGAGGAACAGCCTGGGACAGCACCTTCAGTTCTTCTATGCTGACCTCAACCATCCAACCAGGGTGACACACATCTTCAACCACTCCAGCTCTGATATCTCATCACTCTACTATGACCTGCAGGTGGGTGTGGATGCACACAGACCTGTAATGTTTTATGGGACAAACGTATTAATAGGCACAGTCCTGAAACATGAAAGATGAACTTAAGCTGTAATTTCTAACTATCTGATGATTAGGGTCATCTGTTTGCCATGGAGGTGAGCAGTGGAGAGGAATACTACATAGCTTCTGACAACACCGGCACGCCGCTAGCAGTTTTCAGCAGCAATGGGCAGATGATCAAACAGGTATCCTGCAAAGCAGCTGTCAATTGCACCCATTGTGATCTTTATTCCTGCAACAGCAGTTGCATTATTGTTTGTTTTTGACTAATCACAGCTCCAGGGACAACTGGAAAGCAAATGCAAACTGACTCTGCTTCTATCACCCAGGTGCAGTACACAGCCTACGGCGAGGTGTACCTCGACTCTAACCCAGAGTTCCCGCTGGTGGTGGGCTTCCACGGGGGTCTGTACGACCCCTTGACGAAGCTGGTCCACTTCACCCAGCGGGACTACGATGTCTTGGCTGGACGGTGGACCTCGCCTGACTACAGCATCTGGCCTAAGATAGGGAAAGATCCTGCTCCGTTTAATCTGTATATGTTCAAGAACAACAACCCACTCAGTGACATGCTGGATGTCAAAAACTATGTCACAGGTAGAATATTTATATTATATGGGGCACATGGTGAAGTCTGTTGCATGAATATTTAGCCCTTGTACTCTTGTGTCTCAGATGGTTGGCTGTGTTTCTTCCTGGCATATTAAAAAGCCAGGGAAAAAAGATGCTTCTAGTTTACTTAACAAGCTCATCTTAGCTTATGTCCTGAGACTGTCAGCAATCTCTCGTGTTCAGCAGAACAGATTGTTGTGGACTAGATAGTTTATGTTAGTAACAATGTACTACAGATGGCACGGATGAGATAAGTCACAAAAGCAAACATGCTTTCATTTTTTTTACAGTAAAATCACTGATTCATTTGCTACTGTGTTTAACTTTGTCATTCAGCAAAAGTAATTTCCCCCTTGTCTGCTGCTGTAGATGTGAAGAGCTGGCTGGTAATGTTTGGCTTCCAGCTCAGTAACATAATCCCAGGGTTCCCTCGACACTCGCTCTACTTTGTGGAGCCGCCGTATGAGCTGCAGGCCACCCAGCACTGTGAGAACGGACAGGTACAGCTATTTAAAATATATATATAAACCCATTCTCATTATTAAATCAAATATTGACCATTTTCTTTTAAATATATTATAGATGTACTCTATATTACTCACTGCGGTCAGCTGTGTGTGATTACATTATCATCTCTTTCAATAAAGTGACAAAAGCTTTTCTTCAACTTTTTCTTTTTTAATAGCTCATAACCGGTGTGCAGCAGGCAGCCGAGCGCCACAACCAGGCCTTCATGGCCCTGGAGGGCCGTCTGCTCAACAAGGAGCGTCGCAGGCGCAAAGACAAGCCCGGCCACTGGTTCGGCCACAGCACGCCGATAATAGGCCGAGGAGTAATGCTGGCGCTGAAGGAGGGACGAGTGGTGGCCGGCGTGTCAGCGCTGGCGAGTGAGGACAGCCGCAAAGTGGCTCTGGTGCTTAATGGTGCGCAGTACCTCGAGGGCACACATTACACACAGGATGGGAAGGACTGCCACTACTTTGTGAAGGTAGGCTCTGCTGACAGTGACCTGCTGGCCCTGGGGCTTACAAATGGGCGTAAGTCACTGGAGAGCGGGATCAATGTGACAGTGAGTGGCCGGTCGAGGAGAGGAGTGACTGTGGAGTTTGCAATTCCATCACTAGTACTGAGCGTTCGGTATGGGCTCGCTGCAGATGTGGTGGACGAAGAGAAGGTAAGACTGTTGGAGCTGGCCAGGCAGAGGGCCCTGGCGGGGGCCTGGGCAAAGGAGCAGCAGCGGGCTAGGGACGGAAAGGGAGGCAGTCGCCTCTGGACAGAAGGGGAGAGGCAGCAGCTCTTAACGACAGGTCGAGTACAGGGCTACGATGGCTACTATGTACTGCCTGTGGAGCAGTATCCAGAACTGGCTGACAGCAGCAACAACATCCAGTTTCTCAGACAGAACGAGATGGGCAGGAGGTAACAGCCCACTTGAAGGGCAGACTCTTCCCTCTCTCCCGCTTCTCTAAATTCTGTCCCTGTTACTTTTTTTTTTCCCTACCCAGCCTCCTCAACCCTCCCTCCTCTCAAAACCCATGGAGAATTAACCAACAAACGGGGTTATTCACGGAACGCTGCAGGGACTTTTAAAAAGAATGACTTATCAGACAACACATTGTTAATTTTACTGCCACAGGCAAAAAAGAAAAAAATGAGAAAAAATACAGTTTAGTCTTTTCTTTTCTTTTTTCTGGGTTCAGTTTTTTTTTTTCTTTTGAAAAAACTTTGAACAACTGAAAAAGCACTGAAGAACTTTGAGAACTGTTGCTTAATGAGTACGAAGATTCCCCTTTTTAAAAAAGATAGTGATATTTTTGCCCATATTTTTTGGGTCACACTGAGAGCGTCCATGACAGCTACTGATAACACGGGAGAGTTGCACTGCGGTGGCTTCTGCGATAAAAAGGCTTGTCTATCTCTAATCGATACTAGAGGCAAAGGGACCAAAGTGGAGACAAAGCCACTCCAGAGTGCAGCCATCACACCTACTCATCAAAGGAGGACACCGTACACACCGACAGACAAGGCAATGATAAAAGTTGTCCAACACTATGAGTCGTCTCCCTGTCTCAGGCCTCCCATTGCCCACCTCGGACCAGTCCTCCGCTGCCCGAGGCAGCGCACATCCAACCAAGCAACACACACACAGGCGTTATGACGGCATCCTTGAAAATCCACGCTGTTAACAAAGACTTACAAAATAAACTTTTTCCAAAAAAACAAAAAAAAAACAAATGAAAAAACAAAGTAAAAAAAAAGTGATGGCTATATTTGTGGACAGTGGTATCACACAGCATTGTTTATTTTAAATCGGGGAGAAGAATCATGCTACTACATATGTGTCCGACTACACTGAATTTCAGGATGTTGCGTATACTGTAGATGCCGTAGTTTTGTACGTTCCAGTCGCGGTAGAATTGTGAGACTTTCACCAAGGCACTTCTGTACAGAACGATCAAACACAACCACTCGCAGAGTCCAGACAACATGCTACGTTAGTATTTATTTGATTTGATTCCTTTTTTTATTTATTTATTCTTAGTACTATATGACAATCATGAATGAGTCACCAGTTCGATTCAATATGAACATTAAATGGCTGAGTTTATTTTCTTTTGTAAGATATGTAAGAAAATGTTCATTTTGTTTTTGTATTCATTTCCGTTTGCTGCCAGGGCAAATAATAGTCACTCTCAAAAAGAATAATTTATGTAATAAAGTGTTTAAAAAAAACAGTTTATACTTTAAATAAAGTCTTTAAAACTGTGAAATCTGTTTTTTCGAAATATATTTCGATGTACAGTGTATAGACTTACCTTTATGCAGCACAGTAGAATATTGTTCAGATTATCAAGTTTTATATTTCTAAGAGGAAGTGGCTTGTAATGTGCAAAATCTTTAGCTGGTCTTACTACTTTAGAGTTTTGTGGCACTCTAATACTCCATATCTACAATATCAATCCCCCGTTTGTTGTTTTTGACTGTTTTTTTGTTTGGAAGCTGTCCTAGATCCCAACAGCAGTAGCAGTAATGGATCCCTCTCACTGTGAAGAGACTCGTGCTGGATGTCATAATGTACCAAATCAGTATTATCAAAGGATGATTCTTATACATTCACTGAAACGAGACTCTTCTGAGAAACCTTATCAATAAAACATAATTGTTTACTTCAGCCGAGTTACGTGTACTTCACTTTCATCTCTTTTTTTTTGTGCTTGAACGCTACCGATGTTATTTATACAGAACATCCTCATTATTTCATGACATGCATTCATATTAGTTATATGACAATGAAATGCATTTCAAAGGAATCTTTGAGGTGTTGCTGCTACTGGAAAGTTCCAAGAATTAAAACAGGCAGCCCCCCCACTCCCCTTCTTTGTTAACTGTACACAGAGAGCTACCATTTTCCTCTTATGAATGCTCTTTATATCTACTGCCTCCTGACACTTGCTCGGGCATGTTTACATAAGCAAAAGTAGATGTGACAGCATTCTAAATTAAGCTTTAATTATAAAGGAGGACTGTGTGTGTGTGTGTGCGTGCGTGCGTGCGTGCGTGTGTGTGTGTGCGTGTGTGGTCACAGATGATATGAACAGTGCTTTTGATGATATTGCTTACCAACTAAAAAGCCCCCCAAAAATACAGCCTCAGACTTGAACCTGCACTTACTCTGCTCTCCAGTAATACACCTGCCAGGGTTGACAGGTGAAGCGGTGGTCTCATTTTTTTAGGGGGCCTTCTCACTGTTGCCAGGTAATTATCATGAAAGGCACTGTGACAACATCAGTTATCACCTGTTCAGATAACACAGTTTAAAAATGGAACGGTGACATCTACCATTGTTGATGCAAACATGCCCATGGCACCGCAAACTACTCTAGATTTTATGGCCTAGAGATTTTGGTCAACAGTGACATGACACCATCACACAGTTGTTGCAAATTTGTCAGCTGTACATGCATTGCGTGACTGTTCCCTTCCACCGCATCCCATAGGTGCTCTGTTGGATTGAGATCTGGTGACTGTGGAGGCCATTTGAATGCAGCTCACTGGATATTGTCTCTTTTTCAGACCCTTCTCAGTAAACCCTGGAGATGTTTGTGAGGCAGATCTGGAGTTTCTGAAACACTCAGACCAGCCTGTCTGGCTCCAACATCCATGCCACATTCAAAGTCACTTAAATCACCTTTCTTCCCCATTCTGGCGCTCGATTTGAACTTAACGGTTTTCACATGATTCTACAATTCCCCTACTAGCTCGTGACTTTTCTGTGTTTGCTTATTGTTGCCACATCAGGCAGTTTTTGGGGGTGAAAAAGTCTCCATTTTAACCCCAGTGGCAGTGAACTGGCTCAGCTGGTGGCTGTAGTGGAGCATTTAGCAGCTAAACCAAATATCTTCAGGTTCACGGAAGCCATAAACTGCTCAAAGGTAAGTGAATATTGGACTTGTATTTGATAAGCGGTCACAATCAGGACGGTTTTAGAGTGTAAATAGAAAAATGTTACCACCATGTTCATCGTGGAATTGCTTTTAGCTTCACAGCCTGTTTCCACAGCGCCTCCAAGTGGCCAGTTATAGGAAGTTATGAGGTTTAAAAAGTGGGCCCATAATGCATAAGTCTGATCTTCTTTATACATTGTTTGATAGTACCATGAATTGTAATCCTTAAACATGCGTATTCAATAAATGGATATATGTTTATTCTGTCATTTCTTATAGAAATGAAAAAGTACTGTGCTTCAGGTAATCATGTATACAAAGCTGCAATAAATGTACTGACTGAAAGTGTGACAGTGTTGTGGCATAAAAGGAAATCACTTGAAACACAAGTACCCCAAAAGTGCTTGAGTAACCGTGCATCCTGTAATTCACCTCCTCCACGACTGCTGCCTGGCAATTATGACTAATTTTCTCCTTTGCTTTTTTTCCCCAACTGTGTTTGTAAAATATATGGTGTTAAAAATAGCTGAAAGGCCAGCCACCAACAGCCACAGATCTGTACTTTCAACCCTGCCTGAATCTCAAACACCACATTCACATACTGAACAAACAGAGTCTTTTATTATGGCAATTAATTATTTTAATGCAAGACTCATCTACAGCAAAAAGGCATTGTTTCGGTAAATTGGATTAGTCTGTATAGCAATCACAAAATTTCATTTTAATAGTTTAAATTTTTTTTCTAAGGTATGTAAAAATAATAATAGTCTTTATTTTAATATCAAGGAAAAAAACACTGTGGCCATTAATCTAACATAAATCACTGTCTTTAAAAAAAAATCCATTTATTGTTTCACCACCTACAGACATACATACACCTGCTAAAATGACTAGTATGCAAATAAAAGCGAAACATTTCAAGCATTAGCCCTGCGGCTCATTAGCAGCCAGGGTTTTAACGGCCTTTGGATATCAGGAGTAGTTCTTACATTGCAGATAGCATAGCTTAAAGAGGGAACAAGGGAAGCTTTTATGGATTGGCAGGAGTATATTACAGAGGTAATCATCATAAAGTGCCCAAGAGAATCACGCCAGATGAGCCTGAGATCAAAGTATACTGTAGGTTTGTTTCTACCTTATTGTGTGTGCATCTGTAGCTTTCGTGTGTTGTTGCACAATTTTTAGTTAAGAGCCTGAGATTTAGGTTACGTTTACAAGCTCAGAAACTGCTACAGTGTAATCCGTGGAAAGGTCAGTCAGTCAGCGCTTCACATCAAGCTTGAGTACGAGGCTCTGGGATGAGGCTTCCATGTGGGGTGGGATCGAGGACTTCATTTCTAGAAGTCATTTACAGCTTTACAGACGTACGGGAATCGCAGAGGAAATGGAGGGGCGGCTGTAAGGGAGTGCAAGGTTTAAGACAGATGGGAGAGAGGGTGATGGGCTTCGAGGCACAGAAATAGGAGTAAGAGGGTAATAGGGGTTGATCAGTTGGGGGATGGCATTATGTGAGCATGTCCCAGAGACAGCAGCAGCACAGAGCTGTCCAGCAGGCTGTCAGGCACGTGTCCGCTGTGTCGTCCCTTCTCCTGTCTTCCACCACATACACTACAGAGAAACAAAGACGAGAGATGGAAGGAAAGGGTTGGGAAGGATTTTTTTTTTTTTTTTTTAAAAAGGAAAAAAGAGGGAGGGGAGGTAAATTAAAAAAAACCAATTAGT
>VUQK01016079.1:0-14803 GCA_015106715.1 Bujurquina vittata
TATATATAGTTAGATTGTGTTATTCATATGAATTCAGTTTTTAGATTCCAAAGTATTGTTCTTAAAATGCAATAACTGCAGTATGTCAATGGGTAATCATGTTAAATAATCGTGATTTCATTATTGACCAAAAATAATCATGATTTTTTCTATAAACGAGCAGCCCCAGTTATTTGGTTAACAAAGCTAGCCATTCCTAGTATTAACTGATAAGTGCTTGAGCCTCCTGTAAAACTGTGTTCTCCACTGTTTCTTAAATAAAATTCCCAACAAACAACAACAACAAAACAAGCAACTAAACAAAACAAATACAAAACAAAAACATAACAAAATTACAACAGCTAAACTCAAGACCTCAAAACATGCATCATGTGACCCCCTAGGTTACATATGTTATTATACAAAATACACTGCTTAAAAAAGCACATTTTAAGTTGTGCAACAACTGAAAACACTTTGTTGTATTAAGACATTTTCTATGCAGTTTGGAAGGTCATGATGAATGTTGTCTCAAACAAGTCCATACGAGAAGAGGCTCTGGTTACCTCGTTCTCTCCTGTCATTTAAAGACACATCTGGAGAACTCTTGGGCACCACTGTCTGTTTAAGAAGTAACTCCACATCCTCACATTAACAGGAGGAAACAATAAAGTGCTATTAAGACTTATAGTACAAATATTTGGCAGCAAATAAGCCATCGTAACATGACTTTCTGTATTTTTTTTTCACCAGGTCCAAATGTTTCATTTTATGGAGCCCTGAGCATTGAGGTTTTAAAAAGTGAGGCCCTTCTCTGTTCTTAATCCATGTATGCGCCTTCAAAGCTGCTGCCCCCCACCCCCACCCCCACCCCAACTACTATAAAACCATCCATTGTGTTTTAAGGTATAGCTGTATACTGTGTTTTATGGTGCACTGTCAGTAGTCAGCAACTTAAAAGGGTGATTTTGGAAGATTTTGTGCTGGCATTTCAGTCAGCCGTCACGTGTGCTGTCATAAAGCTGGAACATGGATACAAATCACTTTTAGATGTAACATTAAAAAAATTTCCTATAGTTGCAAATGTGAAATTCATCCTCTTTAACAGAGTTTGCGTTGAAGTTTGAAAATTTGAAAGACAACATTGGCATTCTCTGAGCTTTGGTGTGTGAGACTGCATAAATTTGCAGTTATTTAAATACAGAAGTAGTTTTTTGGCTCTCTTATTGACCCTGAGCTTCAGAACTATAACCACTAATGTCTCTGGCTTGTCTGCAGGATTCAGAGGGATGGGTCTGCACACAGTGCTGCAGACCAGGTTCCTCTGGAATTCTGGGACTGCAGTCAAATTGGCAGATTATTCACATCAATCTTCTGGCTACACCTCAGGCTGTTTGCCTCCTGCTAGCGGCGCTTGAGGCATGTGATATAACTATAACAGCCACTGAAATCCTGGCAGAAAAAACGAACAGCCTGCAAGGAAAACAGAACAGAGAAACAATTGTTTTCTTTTTCACACAGGTCGACAAGGGAGCCGGAGGAGGTGTGTGTGTGTGTGTGTGTGTGTGTGAGAGAGAGAGAAAGAGAGAGAGACTACACATGTGGCCAACGGCCATATGTTTTTGAATAATAGCCATTAGTTTTAAGAGGATGATGTCACTGTAGGTTTGCTGTTCCAGTAACTATATTCATGCAGTCCTGGATCTGATCCCTTAAATGACTCCTGCAAAGCATGATTCTTATTCTTCACTGAGAACGATGAAGAATTATTCGCAGAGGACTGACTGGTCACTAAGTTTCCTCAGTTTGAGATGTGTAGATTTAAATCAACTCAGACTTTTATTGCATTTGAAATTAAGGCAATACGATCCTTGCAGTTGTGCTGGAGTTTTGATTCACTCTGATTTTAAATCATGGCTTTCAGCAAGCAGTTAAACTTCGTCCTCTTCAGAAACCTCTCAAAGAGGCTCATCCTCTTTGCCTGTGGACTTGGGCAAGGATGTGAGCAAATACGAGTCTCTAGATAAGGCTGTGCTGTGCCAGCGTCAACGTGGCCATGCTGTTTTGGGAGTACTTTAGTGACTATCAATCACCAGTGACCAGCCACAAGTTGTAAAAACATGTGGTGAAAAAAAAGGAAGATTTATGATTAGTCATTAAAAACCATGAAGACCTGTCAGAAACAACCACAGAGAATATTTGGAAGTTCTCCTGCAATGCAAGCAGCTAGGTCAGCTTTGTAGCCCCGATGTTAAAATGTCTTGGATGATTGATTCCCGAAGAGTACTGACTATTGTTACTGAGTGCTTTTAACAAGGATCAGACTTTGAAATCAATTTCTAATATGTTTTTCACTGGTTTTGATTGCTGGTTTTACAGTTCCTCAAAGACAAAAGGAATTTTGTTTTCCCCCAAAGCACTGATTGGTGTAATCCTTCACAAAACAATCCATTTACATGTCAGTTATTTTTCTTCCTCTTATTGATCCAAGATTTGAAACAAAGTGCAGTAAACTATTCTGCAAGTAAAATTGTAGCATGTTTTTCTGTTTGTACCACACATACAAAGCACAATGACACTATGATAACAAATCCTACAGCAGTACAGAGCTTTATCTGACGCATGAGGAAAGAGCTTTGTGGCTGACTCCATCATCAGAGGCTGTTTAAAGTTCAGTTGTTGCTCAATAATGATTTTACTGCTTCTAAAGCAAACACTCTTAGGTGAAATTCATAAATTGTTCCCCCAATAAACCACAAGCGGCTGTTAATTTGAAAGTACTGACTAGGGAAGCGTAAGGGAGGGTAACCCCACCTAAATTCATTTTCATTGAACAAAGGAGTTCACTCAGACCTGTGACATGCATCTTCATTACCACAGCATTTTTATAACAATTTAAATAAAACCACACATACATTAATATAGTGCTAAAAAAATAAATAATCAGCATGTGGCAGGCAAGTCCATTTGGCCAAAATTTCATTGCAGCAACTCAGAATGGTTCTCAGTAGTTTTTATGGCCTACATGTGCTGACAGCATCAGGGCATGCTCCTAATGAGACGACAGATGGTGTTCTGGAGGATCTCCTCCCACATCTGGACCGGGGCATCACTGAGCTCCCCAACAGTCTGAGATGCAACCTGGCCATGTTGGATGGACCAAAAAATAATATCCCAGAGGTGTTCTATAGCATTCAGATCAAGCAATTGTGGGTGCAGTCAGTGGTATCGATTCCTTCATCCACCAGGAACTGTCTGCATACTCTCACCACATCAGACTGGACATTGTCAAGCACCAGGAGGAACTCAGGAGGAACTGCACCAGCACAGGGTCTGACAATGGGACCAAGAATTTCATCCTGATACCTAATGGCAGTTCCCTAGCCTCTAGGAGTCTGTGTGTCCCTCTATGATTATGCCTCCCCAGACCATCACCAACATACCACCAAGCAGGTCATGCTGAATGACGTTACAGCATAACATCATAATGTTCTCCACAACTTCTCCAGACCCTGTCATGCCTGCGCTTGCACAAGTGTAAGTGGCGCCAACGTCACACTTGGGTTACATAGTAGGGCCACAAAGACTCAGCACTGCAGCATAAATCAGGGCTAAGAGTATACGGAGCATGATGTGACAAAATCATTTTAATAATAATATTTTTTTAACAATTCCACTGTTATGGGATAATTTGGAGCCAAAATCTAAATTAAAATCAAATTTCCATTAATTGCACATCCCAACACATGGATCTCAATAGGAAAATAATTATGCTGGATATCTGTAACCTCTGGAGTCTCCAGGTATAGTACTATCATTAGTGACAGCGACCCTAGCCAGAGGCAAAACTAGTGAGAAAAAGAGCCAGAAAAGATGAGGAGGGAAAATGTCAGTGGCCTCCACCTGTTAAACCATTCCTGTTTTGGGGATTGTCTCATTGTTGCCCTCTAATGCACCTGTTGTTAATTTCATTAACACCAAAGTGGCTGAAGCAGATTAACAACCCCCTCTGCTACTTAACTGGCCAGATATCTCAGAAGTTTAACTGACTTGATGATATACTCTGTTTAAAAAGTGTTCCTTTAATTTTTTAGTTCATTTCAGCTTTATTCATACAGTGCCAAATCACAATAAGTTGCCTTGATATTTGGCTTGAGATTCTGGACTGTTTTAAACCCCTCAACAAAGTCCTTGGTGAGGGGACATGCTAAATGTGATTCAGAAGACTTCTATAATGAGGACTTGTTTGGAACATTATTCTAAAGGAAGGCTTGAGCTCATGTTCAACCTTGTGCCACACACACTGCAGAGGCAGGTGCACAGAGCTGCAGCCATGCTTGGTGGTGGTGAACTGAACCATCAAACTGATGGCATCCAATCATGACTGATAAGCTTTGTGAACTTTAGCAGCTGACAGTTACCATAACTGTGGCAGTTAAAATACTTTTGACTGGGCACCTGGGGTACATGAGTTTTGCCTCGTTCTTTAAGGCTCTGAATGTTGTGGGGTTGTCCTGGTTGACCAAACTCTACAACATCACTGGAAGTCAGGCACAGTGTTCTTGGCAGACACTTGTTCAGTTTTATTTTGTTTAGTGGGTTGGGTGAGGGAGTCATTGGTATTATTCAAGAACTATTAAGGATGAGCCCTGCTCCCCAATCATTCTTGCATCACACTGCCATCTGCAATCCTACTTAATTGTGAATATAACGAGTTAGTCCCATTTGTTGTCTGTATTATTGATTTCTCAAAACACACTAATGAAGGCTCTGCTATGGAGAAACGCCCTCTGTTGCATGGAAAGTTCTTATTTTTGACCTCTTTGAACCCCAAATGACATGCCACTGGGCCAATTCCAAACTTCTGTTGTGCTGCCAAAATCTGTTCAGATTCACAGAAAATCATTTACAATTCCAGTACAGATTCAAAAGTTTCCAAAAATATCAAACATACCAGGGTGAATTTTAGGGCAACCAGTGAGGAAGAAAAAATATATAGCTGATTAAATTGTGGAGCTCAACGCTAGTGAAACACTAGAATAAGACATCATTTTAACAGCCTTAAGACTATGTAAAAGGAGGAAATCAGAGTAAACATGTATGTTTCTGGGTTGGTGCGTGTGTC
This sequence comes from Bujurquina vittata, assembly GCA_015106715.1. NCBI lineage: Eukaryota > Metazoa > Chordata > Actinopteri > Cichliformes > Cichlidae > Bujurquina > Bujurquina vittata. The sequence goes on from VUQK01016079.1 coordinate 5,105, forward strand.
CTGAAGCACTTACGTGAAAATTAGTACAGATGGACATGAAACTGAAGCTGTTGAATATTATGTTGAATATTAACCATATCTCAAAAGAGTTAAAAAAATAATCAAAATGGGTTTTTTGGGTTTTTTCTCCCCAAGATAATTCCTGGAGTCATCACATATCCAATAATCTTGTACTTTCACAGAAAAGGCTGCAGTTACTTTTTGTCATTTCCTGAAAGTTTTATAACGCTCTTTGTTCTTTGCATGAGAGGAAAAGTCTTTTAAACCTTTCAGTCTGTGCACAATAAATAGAAAAACTGGGTGGTAAACATGGACACTGATCACCACCAAGTCTCAAACAATAGTGCAGTTTTTTCAGTTCAGTTCAGTTTTATTTATATAACGCCAAATCACAACAAACAGTTGCGTCAGGGCACTTTATATTGTATATATTGTAAGATAAAGACCATACAATAATGGTAGTTAGCTTATGAAGCTGTGCTGTGCCATATACTAATGTCAGCAAGTTAACATGCGCCCAATGACAATTCATATTGTAATAAAATCTAATGTGCTGCTTTTTGGCAGGTTTAATATTTAACATGTTTACCATTTTAGCTTAACATGTCAACATGCATAAATAGCAATAAGCACAAAGTCCAGCTGAAGATGACAGGGGTTGTGAAAACTCCAAAATGAGATGGGCGTGAATGTGTGAGGTCAGTTTTACTAGCAAATAATCTAATAGTTATTCTAGTTATTATTATCTGAATGAAAGAAAATTGGATCTAGTTGCAGTTTAGCTGTACAGAACAAACCATTTCTCTGAGACCCGGATGATGGAGCCATGCTGCTGGTATCAATAAAAAACAAAAGAAAACATATCACTGTGTTGGATAAGAGTATCCAGAAAGGGCATTTGTCTTTGCTTATTTTAAAACTGCCTACTGGAAAATTAACAGTGGATCCATCAAAAGGTATTTAATCATTTATAATGTCAGTCTCCACTGAATCCTGCTTTCTCTTGGGTTGGTTCCATCATGCTCTGTGTAACTCCACAACAGAAGTCATTATTTCCCAGGCTGACTTTCTCTTCTTCTTCTCAGCGGTGGCTTTGAACACTGCCTGCTTACTTATTATGTTATCACGGTATATTTATGCAAAGAATTACTTACGTGGGGGGTTTCCAACTGAAATGAATGAACATGGCATGATTAGTTTTCCTGGCGCAGGTCCCGTTGGAAAATGCTGAAGGATAAGGTAGTCTTAAAAATACACATGCTTCTTATTTGTAATTATGAATGTCCTCTTTCCCTAGCAAACAAAAACAAGTAGAGCCATTTAGAAAATGCTAGCAACATCTATCTTAATGTGTTAAGTGCTTAATGCTGCATGGCAACAAAAAAAAAATCGAGGAACAAAGGTTTCAATAAAGCCACTCTAAAAAAACACGTGGGCACACTGACAGTTCAGAGACATATAAAAAGATAAATTTATGCTTGTAACGCTCAGATAATTGTAAATTATGGCTGACGGTGGCTGCAGGTGATGTGGAAAAACAGTCTAGTGTCTGTTTGCTTAATGGCCTACAATAGAGATTTTTTGAAACCTATAATTTTCATTGCTGAGGCGAATTAAAGTTAACTCTGATTTGGTACATGAATTGGATCAGTCATTATTTGCATTACGCTACTAAACAGGTGCAGTAAAAAGAACTCTTTCAAACCCTATGGAAGCCAACATCTGCCAAAAATAGGAAAAATAAAGTTTAAGACAAAATTTTTTTAAGAGACACCCTTTTTAAATAAATATGATTTCATATGGTTTAAGCATAACTTTGTAAATCAAAGTCTGTGTGTATTACCACATAAATCTGATTCGGTCCATATGTTATTGCCCCGGGAGGCGCGGGCTTCCATACAAACCTCTCTCTAAAATATGACGTAATACATTTACCCCACTCGCTGCAGTTAAAAACAAACAAAAAAAAAACAACTTCTCTGTTCTACAAAACGAGCTGTAAAAAGGAGGTGAAAGATTACAGCTATAAACATAACGTAGCCTAATGGAGAGTTTACTGTGTGTGACAGGAAATTAAAACAGTGGCTTAACAAGCATGATGTAATTGGTTGTTTTAGCTGCCTGTATGAGTAGTTCAACCTCCTGACCCATAAAAGCTATGCATCTCTTTAAGAATAAGGAAGGAAGAAAGTAAAATACTTTTTGAATTCTAATAGAGTCCAAGTCCTGGCATTATGCCTATAAGCTAGCTATTTTTTTTTTCATGAGCATTAGCAACATTTAAACTTGAATTAGAATATACTATTTAGCAAGTGTGCACCTGCTACAGCTGCTAGCTATTAGAAGCTTAAAGGTCTTGATCAGCCTTAAAAGATTAAATAACTGTTCATTTGTTAGCATATTTTAGTGAAAATTTACTTTAATCGTAGCACACGCATTACAGCTTTTTCTATATATTCCTAAATCTGCACTATTCTGTTGAGAAATATTTATCCCACAGTAGCTTAAGGCTTACATAGTATTTGCTAAGGCCCAAACACACAGGCCTAGAGTCCCGTCAGTGACCCCCTGGTGACCACTACTCACTAAGGAAAAAATGTGCATTCTTTAGCTGTTTGGCGAGTGGTTGCTGGAGGGGATTTGCTGTTGCTCGATGAAACTGGTCGCAAAAGAGGCATACAGTGCTTCACCGAAAGCTTCCTTGCTATTGATTTGCTGGCTAGCAGATTACCGCAGTCACCCATAGTTTCCATGTAAAACACAGACTTGTGTGCAAACACTCACCACCTACACGCTGAGCAGTTGTGAAACTATGAGAGTGCAAGTCAAACTGGAAACGGAGACCGTTCAAAATAAAACTTGTGCCTTTTGAAATGTGTTGGCTTCAGTGGCTTCTCTGTTTCCAGTTTGCATTGCACTATTCACAAATTCATCACTGCTTGATAATTAGTTTGCAGACAATGCCATTTTCCATGTAAACTACAGATGACAACAGAATTCTGCTAGTGGCAGACTGGCGGGACTGGTCGGCACTGCTGGTCCTTAAAAACTGGAGTTTGATGAGCAGAATGAAGAACAGGTGAAGCTTCTCTTTCATTGTCTTGGTTACCAGGACCAAGTAGAGCCCCTTAGACTGGTGGTGATGGTACAACTGCCTTACTAAAAGCATGATTTTTTTGTGCCTTAATCTAACAAACCAGCGAGTGAAAATTAAAGGAATTAAAGAAACCCAGTCTCTTGGGTGAAAGTCTTGGGTTTGATCTTTTCCCACAATGCAATCTTGTTTCTTACTGCACACTTTGCCATTTAGGCTGCTTCATGTAAATCAGAAGATATGTATGGGCACAGTGGAAAGTCCCCACCGCATGTATGAAAAGGTTTACACTGTTTCTCAAATTTTCTTACTGTTTCACACAGAATGTGTCATCTTGTAAGTCTACATCTTCTTTTTATCTAGTCTGTTTGTTCACCACCACATTTGACATCGCAAGCTGCTGCCAAATCAAAGCTCATCAAAAAAAAAAAAAAAAGCCAGAGGCTGCTCGGCACCCCATAATGAGCCTATCAAGTCTGGGCACGGCTTTGACAGTGGTTTGTTCACAACATGCCGGATGGTTTGTCCCTTTGTGATTGCTCTGATTAAATAAACTTGAAATCACAAGCTGCTAGGAAAACATAAATCTGATCTAAGACTGATATTCCAGTGGGAGGATTTTTCCAGCTCTATCTGTTTATATAGCTCACTTAAGGGAAACACAAAGATCCCCAGAGGGCCTGTTTAATGTTGGTAGGTGTGCACACACACTCGTACACACATAGTCGAGTGGAAGTCATGCCTCATCAACGCATTTTTCTACACTTATCTCTCAGTAGACAGTGTGGTCTAACAGTCATGGTGGAGTACACTTTCCCAACCTGTTTTTTTCTGCTTTAAACTCTGCAAGCTGACATATCAGGAATCAAAATCATAAACTCAGTGCACACATTTTAAAATCTTTAACTCCAGTTTAAGAATTATGTCACATTATGACTCTGCAAACAATGATTTCATATCTCTGACTGCCTTCATGGAAGTTTGCATATTTCAAACTGGTTGTTGTTTCCATTACACTTGTACTCTGTTTCAAGAATGATGAAGGTCGGGGAATGCATCACAAGTGTCTCAATCATTCCTTCAGGCTTACTGGATATTGCACTCTCCCCCACAAATGATTCCGCATCACATCAATTTCATTCCTTTGTCCAGTCTTTTTATTCCTCATAGTTATTGTCTGCTGATAGGGGCAGGCTTTATCAAGGATGTGATGACACATTTTCTTAACAGTAAGTTCCTGGAACTCAAAATCACTTCTCAGGCCAAAAGCAAATGCTGGGAAGTATCATTGTCTTCAAGTTTGGTCAAGTTTACTGTGTTGGAATGATTCTCGCGACTTCCACACATGCACTGCAGTCCTGAACACAAATGTCCCTAAATGTCCCGCGCAGCTGGAGCAGATGTTGGATATTAACCTGCCAACTTCCAAGTGCAAATTCGGTACATTGTCAGATTGAATGTGTGGAAAAACACAAATTTGTCCACTTACCATTAATGTGTATAAATCCCCACCAGCCCAACTGAAAATATGTTTTATGATTTTATGATTATCAGGTTCTTGGTCTCATTTGTGCCATGCCATTTTTAAAAAAATGGAGAAATAGTTCCTTCTTAAGACAGTGTTAATGTTAATGTTAATGTTAATGTTAGACACTACTGTGAAAAGTTGTATGGAACTTCTTTTAAATAACCTTTTTGGAGGAGGACTGACTTTGGCTAAATACTGCTGCATACTACTTTGGTTCATTAACAAATTTAAGAAGTAGTGTTTCATGTTTATGAGCGAAAGTTAGGTTTAGGATGCTAGCATGCTAAGTCCTGCTCACTATGGGGCTCATGAGTCATACATTATTTAAACCAGCCACATGCACAGGATGACAGAATGGGCTACAGCAACAACATTTTACAATAAAAGTCTGTTTATTTGTTCATGATTATGATGCTGTGTAATATAGCCAAATTTACTAATGCCAGCCTACGTATCAGTCAGTTTCCAGTAAGCTTGCTTCATGCTGACATGGTTTCCAACAGTGTGTCAAACCTCTACTGTACGTCACTGATGTATATAAGTATTTCCCTTTTTGCTAAACACAGAATACCAGCTGATCATGTCTAAAGCATGTTGTCACTCCACTTAATGCATTTTATTTACACATGTAAAAATCTATTTAAAAGCATTTGTTATTGGTTCAATGTGCAAAGAAGTGTTTGTTCTCCATAAGAAATCTGAGATAATCTGGTTTTTCAAATGGCATTCCTACCAGACTAAAAGCACTAGGTTTCACACATACCCAGTGAATCCTCTACTAATTTGGTTCAGACCTCAGCTTCTGTTGAAGTACTCTTGGGCACAATTCTGAAAATAAGGTGCTATATGAATGGATGTATGGACATGGACCAAGACTCAAAATGTCTGCTAATTATCATTAGGTTAGTGGTGATGAACCTTTTTCACAACAGTGTGATGACTGGCTTCTTTGATGAATTCAGGCTGCACTCCATGCTTTAAAAACACATTTCCCTCCCACCAGAGGACAAAATGAAAGAGATGTTGAGAAATAAGCAGTTTGGCATTGAAATGAAAGCAAGGTTGAGGAGGTTAGAGGGATGCGTTCACTCTAAACGCTGAAGAGCTGCTTTTAATTCTAACCTTATGCCAAGTTGTTTTCTTCTGTGAGAGTTTACAAATTTTAGTGGATGTTTCTTTCATTTAACCACAACCAGAAGCACACAGCAACTTTTGATTAAATTGTATTTATCAAAATATCGACCACGGTCCTCAAGCTAATCCTAAAGCTATTTCAGCTCCAAACAAGACATTTAGGCATTGTGGGTCTCTCAGTTAAGGCTAATATGAGAATTTCGATGCTAAAATTGATGAAAAACTGCTAAATTAATAGAAGCTCTAAATTTGTGACTTCCAAGTTTCTCTGCTGGTGCTAAAGGGCGAAAAGTCATGCCCCTTCATAGTTAGTCAAGCCGTTCAGAGTTAATAAAATTAGCTTCACTGCTGCTTTTCCTCTTATGGCAGGTCAAAATGTCTGCATTGTTACAGATGAAGTACTGACATCACCCAATTTATGTGAAGGAAGCATTTTGGACTTTCATTTTTCAAAGCCATATTGTGCTTCAGTAAAGTGGGAATAGCTGCATGGGAATGAAACTGAAATTCACATAATAAACACGAGATCCTTGACTGAGCCACAGACTTTAAATGTATTTTCAAGACGAGGCTTCTTGATTGATGGGGCTGAAAATGAACCTGTCCCATAACTCACTAGTTTTGAGCACCACATAAGGATATAAGTTTGTGAAACTTCAGAGAAAATGATAAATGAGTGATTGAATGACATCTTTCTGAGGAAATGATACAACACAGAAAGATTTTCAGCATTCAACTTATCATCTGCTCCATCCAAAAATGAATAACAACTGCTGAACAGTGAAGCTGGTTTCCTGCCTGCTGAAATAATGCATACCTTGTGCTGCATTGCCCATTATTAGCTAGGTTACAGTAGAAATAGAGGAATGCCTGTGCGAACCTTGGACAGGAGGATAATCTGAAGAAATGAGTCTGGAGAAAGGCCTGGCTCGTATTTCACTGACCATGAATGGGAGACTGAACTGCTATTTGTCCGTGCCTATGGGGCTCATAATGAACGACATGGTGTTTCTGTTAGAGCCGTGGTATCAGGTTATAGATCAGCAGTGTTAGCAAAAAACAATACTGTCTGGACTTCAACTGAGATAGGTTTGTTTCTGAAAGCTGAAACCAACAGCGGTGTTTTTGTACCAAAGCTGCTTATAAGAAAATGTTAAAAGGAAAAGTTAGGAGAAAATGACAGGAATGTCAGTGTGGAAAAACCTCTAAAAATGCTATTAAAAAGGCATCAAAGAAACCATCCATCAAATCCTCAGTTGAGAGAACTAACTGGCTGACGGCTGGCATTTATTGAAAGGTCACTATTGAAATGCCATTATCACCCTCGATCCAAAAGGAAGAAAATAAGAGATTGCTCTGAAAATAACCTCTGAGATCCAAATGTGCAATATGTTTAGATGGATTCTGTGTCGATAAGGTGACTAAGTAGATTACAGCAGGGGAATGCAATGCAAAAACACTGTTATCCTTCATGGATATCCCTGTAGGCACCAAGCCTGCACGTATCTCTCATTCAAAGCTTTAGTGTCTCCTTTTCTGCACTATTTCAGCAAATAGGCTAACGTAGGAGAGGGAAACCCCAAATAAAATCACTGTTCCTACCTCAAAGACTGACATAAATCTTAATTATAGGAAGGCGTAGCACACGTCACAGTAAGTAGTAAGTCAAAGGGATGGAGGCAATGTTGGACTTGTTTTTTTTTTTTTTTAATGGAAAAAACATTATGTTTTTCCAAGAAGGCAACAGATTTTTTGGCAATACATAACTATTACTTATTAATCATTAACTAATCAACAAGTTGTAAATAATATAAATGTAGTGTCTATAACCAATAATAAGCCTTTCATGATTATATCTTTGAACAAAAAACCATGAGTAAATTTCTGGTTTGAAGAAAATAATAATTAAATATATTTTCTCCTTGAAATTACCTTTTTTTTTCTTTCTTTCAAAAATTTACTCCTGTTGAGTTTTTAAAGATGTTAGCCTTTGGACAGACTGGCAATCTTTCCAGGGTGAAACCTGCCTCTTGTTCTATGACAGCTGGAATCTTACAGCAGATGAGAAGGAAGGAAGGAAGGAAGGAAGGAAGGAAGGAAGGAAGGAAGGAAGGAAGGATGGATGGATGGATGGATGGATTAAATTTCAGAGTAGAAGAACATCTGGGAGAAAGAGGCATCATACAATGAGGCCGATGGACCTAAGAACAGAAGGCAGATATCCAGTGTAGAGTACAAAACCATGAAACTACAGTACCAGCTAATTACTACCTCTCCACAATATAGAAGCTACTCTAAGGCATCATAGCAATCAAGTTGAGTAGGCATATGAATCAGTACATGAGCTTAGCTCAGAAAGACATTGGAAATAACACTAGAATAGAATAGAATAGAATGCCTTTATTGTCACTATTGTCACTAGAGGGTCAAAGCACCAACTACTGGTTGATAGAACAGTACACCAGAGGTTTAAGACCAGATGGGCCAACCTGCACCCCACCTGGATGGACTGCAGAAAAAGTCTATGACTCAGTGACCCACACATGGATTGCTTGGCACTATACAAAGCTAATAGTGCTAATAGTACTATGACATTCATCAGGAACTCAACTGTGGAAGACAACACTAGAGGCCAACTCCATAGCAATCACATCTGTAAACATCAAGTACGAAATATACCAAGGCGATGCGCTGTCCCCACTGCTGTTCTGCATAGGCCTCAAACCCCTGAGCTAGTTCATCGCACAGAGCGGACACAGATTTAGATTCGGGAGTAGAGTTACCATGAGCCACGACCTGTACATGAATGACATCAAACTGTATATATAAGGAGTGAGCAAGACGTCGATTCACTGATCCACTTCATGATCTACAGCGAGGACATCGGTATGTCATTGAGACCTGCTAAGTGTGGTGGAATGGTTACAAAGAGAGGGAAGGTGATTCGGAGTGAAGGGGTGGAATTACCAGAGTGCAGAATAGAAGACATACAGGACAGCTAAAGATACCTGCATATCCCACAGACCAGCAGGAATCCTGATAAAGATGCCTCCGAATACCTCAGAAGGTAAGACAGGCGCTGAGAAGCCAGCTGAACAGTAGGAATAAGATCAAAACCATCAATATATCCGCCCTACTTGTCATAGAATAATAAGCTTGCAGCAGGAGGAGATAGATGAGACTGGTGTCAAAACAGAAAAACTCCTCACAATGCACAGTCTCCACCCAGAGTCAAGCACCCTGAGGCTCTATGAGCAATGGAAACAGAGAGGGTGAGGATTAGTCAGTATCAATCCAGGATAAAAAAGAAAAGAACAGCAAAGGAACAGGCCCTAAGCACCGGATCCATAGAGGCAGGAGTCTACCAGAGCTGACAGGACCCAGGTTGCAGAATGTACAAAAGTACCCCAGGGATCATCCTTGGGCTGCTCGATAACGGAAAAAAATCATAATCACAATTATTTTGCTCAGTATTAAAATCATGATTATTTAACATGATTTCTCACTGACTTGATAAACACTTCATTTATTGCACATAAAAAACAGTTAATACTAAAAAACAGTGAACAGTGAATACACTGTGAATACAGTGAAGAAACAGTGAAATCTAATGCATTTCTACAATGTCTTGAAAATAAATATTAAATTGAAAAAATATACATATAAATAAAACATAAAAATATAATTATGATATAAAATATATAAATAAATACATTATAAATTAAATAAAAATAATAAATAAAAGGTAATGCCAGTAATACTAGGAAGAAATGGGACCAAGTCACTTAGACCAAATTAAGGCCCCATTTACACGACACTGTTTCCACTGGAAACGGTGCCGTTTTGATGCGTTTCAGCCTTCCATCTACACGGAGCCATTTCAGAAAAGCTCTGCGTTTACACAAAACATATATATATATAGTAGTTGATATATATATATATA
>VUQK01016082.1:7667-19977 GCA_015106715.1 Bujurquina vittata
GGGGGGGGGGGGGGGGGGGGGGGGGGGGGGGGGGGGGGGGGCCGGCGGGGGGGGGGGGCCGCCAGAAGGGGGGGGGGGGGGGGGGGGGGGGGGGGGGGGGGGGGGGGGGGGGGGGGGGGGGGGCTGCAGCCTATCCTAAGGCGAAAGGCAGGGCACACCCTGCACAGGTCGCCAATCTGTCAGAGGACTAACACAGAGAAACAGCTCACGTTCACGCCTGCTTCCAGTTTCGACTCACAGTTACATAACATGCATCCTTGGACTGAGGGAGGAAAAAAGGGAGAACATGCAGACTCCACACGGAGACGTTCTAGCCAGCCAGCAGATTCAAACCCAGGACCTCTGTGCTGTGAGGCATTTCACATCATGATCATTATTTTAACTGAGAGCAGTGTCACTTCTAATTATTTCCGTCTGTAATGGCGCAGCCTCTGAAGTAGAGGCAGAAAAACTGCAACATGTGCATCTTCTCCCTCCTTCATGTTCCTCAATGTCTGCCTTCAATAATTATCGTCTCCCTTGCCTTCTTCACTCTTGCTTCTTAAATACTCAACACTACACATCATATTTGTCTCAGTTCCAATGACATAATGAACACACATCCCCATTCACACACACACACACACACACACGGGTATAACCATCTAAATGTTGTTTGTACAGCTCAATTCAGCTCACAGTGGGCAAGCTGGGAGCAGCCTCACAGCCAATTCTCTAAATGCCCCTACTGCGTGTGCGACTGTTTGCTAATGGGAATATGGCTGTGGGTTAACTTTGCCACCAAGTCTCTTCACTTGGGTTGTAATGACTCAGTTGAGAAAATGTGTGATCGTGTTCCTGCCATTGTCCATACTGAACTTTTAGCTGTGTGGAGTGAGCGAGCGTCAGACTTACAAGAGGAAACGGAGTGACGAAGACTTTGAAGAATGTGAAGTAGCTCTGCCTCCATTCATAGTTTCAACACACATACAGAAATACTTAAATAGACACACATACACGCACAAATGAATTTGTTAGCTCCCTTGTTAGAGTAAATTATTAATTGAGTCCCGGCAGTTAATTTCCTCGTGATTTAGGGGAAAACGTGATAGAAAACAACAAATTGCCTTCCTGCTATTCCCATGTTTTAGTCTGAATAAATTTCCCTTTGAGTGAAGCAAAAACACCCACACACATGGATGCATTTGATAGGTCTCAGTCTTGGCACTGAGCCCTGCCTCTGTGTTCCCCGACAAACCAGGGCCATAATAGAGCCCACATAACATCAGCACTCGCACTCAGGGGACTGCACACAACTAAGGAGGCATAATTGAGATGTTTCGGTGTGAGATAGAAAGAATGAGTGTATGATGGTATGCATGCAAATTCAGACAAACAAATCACGCTCACAGCACACACGGACACAAAACGGAGCTATATTAGCCCAGCCATTAGTCTCTTCAATAAAGAGATGGGTGCTTAATTTAGAGAGGCTTTTAGTGATTATAACCATGGGGAAACATTAAGTGGATTGTGTGCATGTTCTCTATTTCTCAGTACTTAATGCTCTTACAAAATGCAGAGTGATTTTTGAACATTTAACAGATACATCAAAGCTTGTTTTGTTTGTCTTTTCAGTTGCTGTGCCCCTTAGAGCCCGGCAGCCTTATAAATCACACTGCCTCGCAATTTATGCCGACTGTTCTATTTTATACTCACTTTATCTTGCGAGGCATAAAGTAAATTGGTGGAGGTCATCGTGGTGGATGGGTGCGCAGCACCTGAGTTTTTGTTTGTCATATTCCTGCAATTATAATTCATCAGCCATTCTCTAACCCCCTGCAAGCTCGTATAAGTTTCCTAACCTTAATCTTACCTTTACGGCAGTGCACTTTGTCCAGGACACTGATCGTTTTTGCTATTCTTAAAAGGTGTGTTTCACTAATTTAGTAACTTTACTAACATATGTATTAGCTGCTTAACTTTACGGCCGGTGGCTGATTCAAGTTTAAAGCAGTGGAACCAAAACTTGTCAAACATGAGAGTGTCTTTTGTTGTCAGTCTCATCAAACACTTGCAGTTTGGAAAGGCTGCAAAGGCGTATAACCTACAAACTCAAGCTGATATAATCCTGTAAACTGAATGTTATGTACTGTATTGGTGCAGTACCCTTTAATTATAATGTGGTTAGATGTGCAAATACTGGGAAAAAAAAACATATTTAGAAATATTGGCATTGGATCCAGTGCAAGAATTCATATTCTGTCCACGTCTGTGTCCTGAAGTCATGTTTCCAAGTAATAGCTTTATTAATTTACAATTCTTTTAATGTCTTTGTCCCACGCAGCTGCACTGAAGTCAATTATTTTAGGCTATCTTCAGGCTTCTTCACGTTCCCTCATTTTTTTTCTTTTGCGGTTATGGAGAAAATAGAAGCAATATGTTCTGTAGTTCTCGGACATAAATATACAATTACCCGGTTTGTTTTGGTCTTTGTGGATTTGGGTCAAAAGAGCACTCCACAAGCTTCGCAGTGGCCACTGCAATATCCAAATATTTGCTTACCCATGGCCCATTGTCATGAAATATTTAGATCTTTTGGTTAATCTGCTACTGGTCGGAAATTTCTGGCTTATTTATGTATATTATAGCTGCATTTGATAATTTGATAATGACCTGCTAAAAAGCTGCATTAACATAGTGTAGCACTCCCACTATATCAGTCAGACACTTGGGGACACATGCACATTTAAAGCTGGTTTTCTTTATGTTTACTAGATTCTACATTATAGAAATATACACACAGCTTAAAAAATTAAATAAAATTTAATAAATACATTTTGAAAATAAATAAAATTGTGTTCTTATCAGTCTGTATCTGGACACTTTGTTAAATATGTTGCTCTGGGGCTTCTTAACAGTATTTTATTTCCTCCCATAGCAAATATGACATTTTTGCACTCTGCAGAATGAATTTTAAAATGTTTTTTTCCCCCAAGCAGACCTATGGTAGACCCCTAAGGTTACTTTGTAAGACTAGGTGTTAAACTGTAGACCTGTTTAAAACTGTCAAGTGAGAAACAACTCTCTAACCCTTATTTTAAATGCTGCTGATTTTAGTGACCACTTTGTAGAGAAGAGGATGAGATAAGTGGAGGAAAGGAGGAGCATATGACAGAGTGTTTGTAAAGTTGACAGGTGTTAGAGTTACGGGGTCATTACCACCATAATTGCCCAGTAATGACACAGTGAAAAGGATGTGAACAAAACACTCCGCTTTGTCCTTTTCGGTCTCTCTACATCTCTTCATCTCTCCTCCTTGACATTGCAACAATCAGTCAGTATGCACGATTCCTCCCTGATTGCCTACTGCGTGCATGGCCGTCTACGCGTGACAAAAAACGAGTGCAGAACACCATTTGGCGATTTTGAGCTTTGTGTGAGTGTGGGAGTGATTGCTCGAAAGTGCATGTTCCAGTCTATGCCTGATGACTCAAGAGGAAAGTGGTTGTGACATGTGGCATGCTTGGTGGGCAGCAGCCTGACAGTAAGTTGCAAGGAAGTTGAACGCACAAAAGTGCAGTGAACAGCCTGTCAGCATTGCATTAAGAGCTTTTAGCACTTCTTAGCGCAGCAATCTTGCTTCAGACTGTGAAAAGACACATGGGAAAAAGTGAAAATAAAAATTGTATCCAACTACACAGGGGCAGCTATAGCTCAGGAGGAAGAGCAGGTCATCTAATAATTGGAAGGTTGCTGGTTCAATCCCTTGCTGCTCCAGTCTGCATGCCAAAGTATCCTTGGGCAAGATACTGATCTCCAAGTTGCTCTCCGATGCATTCATCAGAGTGTGAACATTAGCTAGAAAGCACTTAGGTGTAGAAAAAAGTGTGTGTGTGAATGAGGTATGTCATGTAAAGTGCTTTGAGTACTTAGGCAGAGTAGAAAAGCACTATATATTTAAGACCGAGTCCGTTTAGCATTTACATGCTGTGTGCAGGAAACAGAAATGGAGTCGTAATCATAAAATGTGTTTACGTTGAAATCGAAAGATCTCTGGGTTCAGTACCTTAACTGCATTCAGGCACGGAGTGACAGAAGTGTTTCCTCAGAATAAAAAGGCTCTCGTGTTCTTCCAGCAATTTAAAGTTAATTTGCTGTGGCAGAAAGCTGCTACAACTGCAGAGAGGAATGGCTGCCCTTTTCCAGAATACAGGAAATCCACATAGAGATGTAGCTGAACACTACTACAGTGGTTTTTCAACACAAAAGGTTTTAGATCCCATGCAAAATCTTTATTAGGTAGTTTGCCTTGTGAAAGTGTAAGGCCTTCTTCTGTTTAAAACAGATGCATACCACTTCCATTTAGCTCATGCTGAAAGGATGCTATTAAATGCTGCTTTACTCTTTCAATTCTCAGCTATTTGATGTGTGCATTTAACATGACAGTGAAAGGGGCAGATTTTAAATAAATCAAGTCCCCACACAATGCCGGGGTGGGATGTGAAAAGTCTCTAATACTGTCTTATAAAATGAGGAGCCGGTGACGCTGGTGTGATTGAACCACTGCAAAGCTACCAACATGTATTGCGACAGAGCCGGTTACAATTAATGATGTACCTACCCGAGCAGCAGCTTTGAGATTTAGAAACAGATGCAGCCACCAGCATGTCAACAGGTTAATCCTGCTGTAACTTCTTCACACTGTTCGCACTTTAAACGTGATGTGATGTTTGATAATGGTAATAAATCTTATAAAGTTTATCTAAATGATAAATATTTAAATAAATATTCAACTACTTGCTAATGGCCGCGTCGCTAGCTAACTGTTGGCTAACTGCTGAAACTCTCAGCCGGCGCGACCGCACCTCAGCAGGGCGCAGCACCGGGCGATCAACCACTGGCTAGAACCTTGTTGCCATAATGCATTCAAATACTACAGAAATTCATTCTACACTGCTTAAAAACTGAGGGAATGCTTAAACAGTATTAACTTTGGTTTTTGGTTTGATTTTGAGTCCCCAAAAGACTTGGTGTTTCAGTTTCTACTGACCATTGTTACATCATGCTATTCCCCAACAAATTAGACGATGTATGTCAGTAAAGGTAGGGTTTATACTGAAGGAGGCACTTCAGTGGCTGAATTTTAACATCAGGAAACAGAGGTCTGCTCCAGTGGGTTCTGACCAAGTGTACAGCTGCTTACATCTGTTATTAGCACCTAATCATTTTGTTTGGTGTTTTTGCTTGCTTTCGGTGCATGTGACTACGCTTTACTACATTTAAAATACACACACTGCAGTAATGCACTCAGGTTGTTGCGATACTAGAATTTCATACTGATACCAAGGAAAATAGTGCGATACTTTAATACTATTGGGTATTTGCAAACAGCTAAAGTTAATTTGTGTGTCAGCCAGGTTAACGTTTACAATATCTGTTTAATACTTTAATGTTGTTAAAACTGGAGCTTTATTCACTCCCAAAAGTCCTCATCAAATGTTGCTCGCTGTTGTGAATGTCAGTTACTGTTTGTGTGCCCCGCTGCTGTGTGCAACTGGTGGAGTCAAAGGTGGCAGTGTTGTTATCAAAACCGCTGCAAAAGAGTATCTAATCCCATAAAAAGGTTTTTAGCATTTAGTTTCTGAATAACAGTTGCTTTTCAACAACTGTACCAAAAAAAGTCAACCACGAATGGATTACAAGCAGAGATATTAGGCTGTAACTGTGCTGGACATACCTGCTACAGGTCTGCAGCTCTGTTCTAAGAGTGAAAGATGGCTGGCTGTGACTTTCTCGAGATGAAGAGAATTCTTTTGATCCTCCAAAGATAAACTCAGGGAAGCGCACAACTGTGTTTTTCTGCCACAACAGAGATGGTAAAATGTGTTAAACAGGTAGTAGAAAGACATGGAGAGAGATTTAACCAGAGATTGCTTGCTTTCACTCATGGTCACGTTCTCCCATTACAACACTGATTCTTTATAATGTTAAGAAGAATGATCTGTTTTGGGACAGTGTGTAATTGCAGTCCATCCTATCTGGGATGCTGTGACGAAGAAATTCTTTTAGTGTGGACATTTACAGAATGGACTCACTCATAGTTTGGACAGCAAAGTCACTCACTGCGGCTGGCACAAAAGTTAACTTTATCTGTTTAGATGTTTGCAGGTACCCAAGAGCCGCATTAGCTGTTATCATTACGGTAGCAGTTAGCAGCTGTAGCTGACTCAGCTCAGCAGAAGAGCCTCAAACACAACTCAGATGCTAACTAGTCTATTTTATCATTCTGAATGTGGTTATACTGTGTGTGTGTGTGTGTGTGTGTGTGTGTGTGTGTGACAGAGAGTTATATTCTGTTAGTTGTGGATGTACTTCATCACTCTTCACTGAAGTGTTTTCTTTATTTTCACACTAGAACAATAAGGAGAACATGAAAACTACACAGCAACACGGATGAGATTATACAGTGAGCCAAATATGTTTTCGTTCTTTGATTTTCTGAAGTAGCCATCTGCTTTACGTTGATAACAGTTTTGCATGGTCTTCCCATTTTCATCCTTGGCTTCCTGAGGCAGTCGCCATGTATTGAGAAGCTCCTGCATACGCTGCTTTTCATTCATCCCCAAACCACCTCGGCTGGGCTTCGATAAGCATGTGCAACCTTCTGCTTCTTAGTCAAGCAATTCTTTTTTTTTTTAGTCTTGGTCCTCCTCCTGACTGTTATCAAGACAAACTGGTGGCAATTGGAGGAACTCTTGTGTGCGCTACATCATTAATGGTTCTTCAGTGTTTGTTCCTCATCGAAGAAGGGTGTAGAAATATAGAAAAAAGCTTCAATGAATAAATGTCCAAGCGTCTTCTGACTGTAGGGATCTAAAACAAAAAGGAGGCATGATTGAGGAACTCCCTGTGTGTTTGTGCTTGTGTGTGCATTTTGTAATGTAAGTGCTGTCCAAGATAATTTATAGAACATTTACAGTATGACATATAAAAGAGCACATGCTTGCATGTTTTCCAATGGTCAGGAGAACCAGAGTAGCTAGTGGTACAGGATGGTATCCATGAACTGAACATCACTTCATATATTATTGCCTTAAGAATTTACAGCAGATAGAAACACACTGTGGGGTTTTGCGTGTGTGTACAGTACGTGTGTGTTTATGTAAACTGTGTACACGTGCTTTTGGTCGTGCGTGCATGTTTGCAGGGCTCGTATATCATCTCTGGGCGGACAATGCTACAGAAACATCTCTGATTAATCGCCTATACGCAGATGAACATAAACAAAAATAGCTACACATTCACACACAAACAGTAATTTTTGCCTCTGAGTACATGAGAAGGTGACATTATGCTTGCAGACATGTATGTCTGCAGATTTGTGCTTACTGACCTTCCTGTGGGCAAACACCAGTAATGATATATTAAGTACTCTCTTATAAGCAGTGTATTTATTTATTTATGTATTTATTTATTTAATTTCAACTTGGGGAAAATAAGACTTGTGATTGCATTATGCTCACACAGAGTGTGATTGCAGAGTAAGAAGCAGAGAGGTCAGTGGAGCAAGAAGTGTTGTATACTACTGATAATCTAAAGCTGAGCAGAAAAATAAAGAACAGCATGATTTTTTTTTTTCTTCTTAAACACCAAAGTCAAGGAGGCAGTTCTCACTGACGCTACTTTAACAAATCACAGTAATGGGGAGCAGGCAGCGATAACAGAACAACATTTTTAAAGCCTAAACATTCTACATTGCTGCTCTGCAGGATGCCACGGTGCTTATTGATAGATAATCCTTTTGAGAACACTGTGAGTGTTTTATGTTTTTGTTTTTAAATGTTTTTCTCTTTAAATGCAAGCTTTACCAGAGGAGACTGTCAATGCATGAAAATCCATTGTACCGTCTGTGAATTTATGTAGTTCACATCAATCAGGGCGCAGGAGTGACACAGCAGAGACGCCGTTTACTGTTGTTTTTCCAGAAACATCACATGACCCGACAGCTTTGACAGTGCAAAACTCCAAAACTAAAGTTTAATTTGAAAATTGAAAATGCTCTTTTTAAAATAACATCAACCCATGTATACTAGGTAAAAACATCTTTTGAGGTTTTCTTTTTAAAATTGTTGAAATTTGCACTTAAAAATTTGTATTTAGAGGACTTTAGGAGCACAAGAAAAATGATTCTCCATCCAGTGTGATGGGTGATGATCTGAAACAAAACAATGAGCATTGTGTCTGGTAAACACCAGGCGCTGCTCAGGGCTGACCTAATCCATTAAGACTAGATACTGAGAAACACGGTGGTAGCACGGTCATGCCATTGGACTTCCTCTCTGCGGCAGAAATGTGGAAACCGGTTATAACCGAGGGCATGACGATGGCAGCCAAATAGGCACTTGAAGAAAACCTGCTCTAGAACTTAGCGACTGAGATGACAGATTACCTTTAATCCTACAATGACCTACAAGTACGCTGCAGAGGCAAAGCTGGAGTGACTTCAGGACAAGTCTCTGACTATCCTTAGATTGTCTGGCAAAATCCTAGGCTTAAAGTCTGCAGTGGGTCTAGGGAGTGACCGGAAGATGGAAAGCTCTGATAGAGCTGGAAATAATTTGTCAAAAATAATAGGACAAAGTGGTTTCCTAAGTTCATATCTCATCTATAACTACTGACAAAAAAAACTGAAGTAAAATACTTCTAATAAAAAAAAAAAAAAATCAAACACTAAAACTTTTGTTTACAAAAGATTTCTAATAAAAATGTTGTAGGGGTGGAAAAATAACTATGTGTTGATAACAGAGATACTTAAAAATATACATTATGTTCAATACCAATAATTGTCTGTTTTTTTTGTATGCGTTTGTACAGCTATGACTGCAGCTCACCAGCTCCATAGACTTGTATTTTGAAGTTTGCATGCAATTTGCCAAAGAAAACAATGCATAATAGAGGTAAATGTAAAGAAATTACACAAAAGATGGCGCTCAAATAAACAGAACAAAAATTTTTTTATTAAAATCTACTAAATCCAAGTATTGTATGAGGTGGTAAAGATTTATCCTTGTGGTAGTGGATGTTAGGGATAGTATTTCACTGCCGGTTAAGTGAGTGGTGCTGAGGATGATCAGGATTCAGCATGGAAGCAGTCACTTGGATGCACTCTGTGTCAGTCTGTGAAGAAAGCCAAACAAACATCTCAATTCAGAGTAAATTCCAACTGCAACAGCAATGATGGAAGTGAATTCTATCAGTGAGTAAAATGGACACATTCCACAGTTTAATATTCAGGCTGCAGATTTTCAGGCATCTCTTTGCAGTAACATCTCACTTTCAAGATGCAAGATACAGTCTAACTGCATAATGCCTGCAGTAACAGCTGGAACTTACTCATCATTAGTGCCAGAGTATGTATAAACACAAATAGGTCAGCGTTCATTGGAGAGTAAAGCACTTGCATTATTACATTACAGAAAAAATGAAAGGAAAGGTTAGGGAAGTGTTGTGTCATAGAAGGATGGAATGCAAACTGTCAGTTGAAGGCAAATTTAATGTCACTGGGACAAAGAGATGCACAAATAGAGAGGACAGCAGTAAAAAGTTACAAGTCGAATGCCTTTTAAACAGGCGCAGTCACTGTCACCCTGGGAAGGCTTCAGTGTCTGGCTTCATGACAGAGTGAGACTGAGAGAGGACAAGAGTAAGAGCAAGGTAGAGCGAGTGTAATGTCATCTCCGAAAGTGAGAGAGGTAAAGGCTACAACCTGTGTATAGTTCACAGACCTGACACAATGACTGTTAACAATGTAATTACATCAGTCTCTGGCAGACAGCCCAGCGCTGCCTAATCCAATAAAACACAACCTGCACGGTCAAAGTGAAATTTTGCCAGAGAAACAGAAAAGACACAAAGTGAAAGTCAGAGTTCAGCTTAAATCAAATACCGAAGTGGAGTTCAACACAGAAACTGGTTCGGGAAAGTTTCCAGTCTGGTCTCCTAATGGGGACGTCTTCAGTAGCCTGACTTTGAAGAAATTAAAACTTTGGTGTGACTATCCCATAATAGCCACATGGATAACTCACATCATTTGTGAGACAAAGGAGCTGTGGGCAAGTGTAATGGTGGATGTTCTGATAAACACCATTTTTGAAACAAATGCATTATGTATGTTTTGACTCATAGAAAATAATAAGCCTCTATTTGAGGAGCATCTTTTTTTTTCTGCTACATGTGCATTTCACATTTAATTCAATACAATGTTATTTATGTAGTGCCAAATCACTACAAACGCCTCAAGGCGCTTATATATAATACAGTAATTTAGTTACAGGAATTTACCAGGATGCATTAAAGTGTCAGCTCTTCAAAACAAAGGTTTTCTATTTTAGTATCTGTTTTGTTCTCAAAATTACATTTAAAAATATTCTCATTGTCAAATGCTGCAATTGCTTATTTGCACAAATGTGATTTTGGTGGCTGACTTTAGCTTTTGAATCATTAAAACAAATACAGATTCTCTAGTAAATTTCACATTTGCATATCAGTAAGAGAAGTGCGATATTGTAATATTTGCATTGTTTATGCATTGTAAACGAGAGTACTTATGGCTAAATGGCATGTTATGTTGGATTCAATAGCTGGGGTCTGAAACAAGTTGGCTATTAGCTACTAATGTCATTGTAACCAGATGGTGGGTTCTGTCACGATCTTATGTAATGTAGGTATTGTGGGCCTGTATTATTATGCAACACTGTTGCAGGGATTAAATAGCAGTCTGTCAGAATGTTTTGTAGGATTATGAAGGGGCTGAAGTTAGGTCACTGGCAAGATTGGCACACATCATATCAGTGGATAGTGTCAGCAGTCAAAATTTAAACAAATTGCAATGGTGCATTCTACATTCACATTAGAGGCAAGACAATAGACACGGAAGCCTTGGAAGCTGATATTGTACAATTTTTAATCAAATGAATAAAGAGCACAAGGTTTATTTGAAAAGTTTTGAAGATCAAATTCAAATTAATCAGTGTTAATTGACATCTTCAATAATATCAAATTGACTTTTGTACTTTCAATATCTTTTTCTAAATCATACCCTGAGAAACGTGTGCTGTAACGAGTGAATGTGAATGCGTTCGTGTAGCTGCATTCATGTGCAATTTAAACAATTTTTACTTTTTGCCACATATGAATTACATATATATATGATGAAATCTATAAACTGCACATACATATTTCTACTGGTTTATTAGTGTCTCTGGTTCATTGTATGTGTGAATGATGTGTAGATAACTGAACTTGATGACCGGCGATGTTGAAACAATGCACAGTACCCAGTGATCCTTTAGGCCTGAATTATAGTGTTGTATTGGGCCTTTGAGGGGCCCTACGTGGTAATCACAATCCTTGTGGGCTGCATGGAGTTACAATTCTCAAGTAGTACACATCAGGTTATATTATTGTAGGTTATGGCGTAGGGTTCAGAGGGGATTTATGGTTCTGTAGGTAGCTCATGGTTGCATTATGATCATAGTAATGTTATACATAATGCATTGATATCAGCAGAATATGGAGCAATATTCCTGTACATACATGAGTAGAATATACTGCGGATGCCTTGTACGTATGTATTCTATCTGGCTTATTGTTATAGATTATATACATGTATATAATACAGGTATACATGTATATAATCTACATGTAATCTACAGGTAATAATACATGTATATAATCTACATGTAATAATCTATAACGACTGCTGGATGTACTTTCACTATTTTGTTTACCATGTAACTTTTTTTGTGTCTGTTTACCAAATGTGTTTACCAAAAAATATTTGTAGAAATGTGAAAGATAATCACAGAATTTCAGTCTCTTACAGGGTGCTGAAAATTGTTTTGATTTAATGAGTATTATTAATATTGAAAACATATTTTTGCTGAAATATGTATTACATCTTTATTAACAGAGGGGCAACTAAAAGTATTTGGATAAACGTTTAGTGCAAGACAGTAATATGATGTCTGCTGAAGAAAAGTTTTCTATTACAAAATGGGACCGCACTGTTATCCTGACTTCTACATTTATTTCATATTTTCATTAATCATGGGACGATATCCCCATCGGTGATGGGTCTTGCTTCAGTTTGTGAACATAAACAAAGCACTATCCTCCTTTCATTAAAGCTCACAAATTCTCACTGTAATTGTGCCGAGTTGATAATGACTAAATGGGTAAATTCTGCGGTGTATTTTTTCCCCTCTGAGTCCTCCTCCAGGAGCTCGTTGGACGCAAACTCTGGCAGATTCTTCACAGTTAAAGCAGC
>VUQK01016083.1:0-17786 GCA_015106715.1 Bujurquina vittata
GATCGACGTTGCAATACCAAGTGACGGGAACATCAGGAAGAAGGAACACAAGAAGCTGGATAAATACCAAGTGCTAAGAGAGGAGCTGGATAGGACGTGGAAGATGAAGGTAACGGTGGCCCCCGTGGTAATCGGAACACTCGGGGCAGTGACCCCCAAACTGGGAGAGTGGCTCTAGCAGATTCCTGGAACAACATCCGAGATCTCTGTCCAGAAAAGCGCAATACTGGGAACAGCTAAGATACTGCGCAGGACCCTCAAGCTCCCAGGCCTCTGGTAGAGGACCCGGCCTTGGGGGGCAAAGATACCGCCCGGAGGGGCAAGCGGGGATTTTTTTTTTTTTTTATATATATGTGTGTGTGTGTGTGTGTGTGTGTGTGTGTGTGTGTATGAGTGTTACTGCAGATCTCTTGCAGATGTTCAACCAAACTTTGGGTGTTAATGGTGACATAGTTGTTGATACTAGATGAGCTGATCTGAGTATTTCAGAAACTGCTGATCTACTGAGATTTTCACGCACAACCATCTCTAGGGTAAAAATGCCTTGCCAAAGGTCAGAAGAGAATGGCCATACTGTTTTTAGCTGATAGGAGGGCAACAGTAACTCAAGTAAACATTTGTTACAATCGAGTCCATAGGCCATCTCTGAATGCAAACCATGTTGACCCTTGAAGCAGCAGCACAAGACCACACTGGGTGACACTCCTGAGGGCACAGTTTGGACAACAGAAGCTTGGAGAAACATTGCCTGGTCTCATAAATTTAGATTTCTGCTGCATTTGGATTTATATGAGTAGTTCAGGCCGCTGGTGGTGTTATGGTGTGGGGAATATTTTCTTGGCACACTTTGGGCCCCTTAGTACCATCTCTCATGTGGGTTATCACAGCCAGTGTGAGCATTGTTGCTGACCATGTCCATCCCTTTATGACCACAGTGTACCCATCTTCTGATGGCCGCTTCCAGTGGTTCTGGTGTTGTTTTTAGCAGCTCAGTTGAGTTACTGAAGTTTATCAGTGTATTGTTAGCCTTGTAGCGCCAAGCACTCCAATATCCACTGAGTTGTAGGGTTTCTTGTAGACAGTCCAGGCAGTGATTGGGCTGCCTTCCAAATGTTAAACACAAATGTTTCTCAGTTACATGTAACTTTAACAATAACACTGTAGAGAGCCACAATGAGCAATCAATCCAACAAATCAAACCAAGTAAACATCAGTAGGTTTAATATGAAAGTGATGCTTGGAAGTGTTAAACTTCAAAATAAACCCCAGTTCACATCTGTACAGACATGGCAATTTATTTATTTATTTTTTGTTATTTCAGGTATGTGTGGAGCTCAGTGTGCACTCTTCTGATGCTGATGATTAGTGTGGAGGTGGGGAAGCATGGCGTTGGAGGTGGCAACCCTAGCCTCACCACCTTAACTAATCCGCCAATAACAAAGGCCTGCTTCTCTGCTCTGCTTGACACTGAACCCTGCCGGACTCTGCCTCAGCCTCCAGGCCTAAAAACCTGCTGTTTACAATTTCCCTGCTCTTGCTTTAAATGTGGCTTTGCTTTGAGAAAAAAAAGGGTGTGGTGGGGGGCTGGTGGGATGGTTAGAGAGGCAGAGGAGGACACAAAGGTGCTGTTTTGTCCAGCAGAAACAAGGGAGCTATTACATGAGAGTTGCAGGGAGGAAGGAAAGGAGAACCAGGGAGCGAGGACGACTGGAAGAGGAGGCGGAGAAGCAGAAGGGGGAGAAGGCTCCATCGGGGATTAACCAGCCAGCTGCTCCCTCAGGGATCAGACATGAGCGACACTTTTATTTTGAGAGGAAGAGCAACTTGAGAGAGCGGTGAAGAAGAAACGGGAAGAATAACTGACAAAAGTAGATGGATAACAGAAGGACAAATGGGATTGGATAAAATATAATTTAAGGTGTTCATTTTGCTAGTAGGCATGGCCAGAGGCCAATCAGTTTTCAGCCCAGGAGTTTCAGTTTCAATAACACTTCACTTTATCCATAGCAGAGAAAATTAAATATATAAATCAACAGTTCAGGTCTTGCTGTCCCTGTAGTTTCTTTTCTTCTTTTTTTTGTGTGTCATTTTGTCATGTTTTTTAATCACTCTCGTTAGCACAACAAACCATCAGTCTGTGGCAAGAAACCTTGCGCCAGTCGCTCACCAAAGAACAAACGTTTACCCACAATGTGCATGCACAAGCAACCAGAAAAGGCTGCTGACCTCTCAGCTTGCCCAGCTACAGGCTTTGTCAGTGGGCCCGCCCAAGAAATCGACTGATGCTATGGATTCCCGGTGGCTGGTAGTAAAGCAAAGTTAAGCCCGCTTCCAGAGACAATAGCCGACTGCATCCACAAGATGGCAGTAATTTAAAGAATGGATGCAAACAGGTACAAAGCTTTATAACAGAACACTGTTTGAGCTCAAAGGATAGGGACTGCTTTCACTTTGGTACATTTTAATTAATTTCTATTTTTAGATTTCACTGCACGAGCGCTGCTTGCCTTGCTTGTCCTGATGGAACACCAGATTTTGCTTTATCATTTTCACAGCAAAAGCATTTGAACAGACCCTGTTGTAAGTACTCAAGTAAAACTGAATAACTATTTCCCAAGATTATTATCTTTAATCGGCATAAACAGCTCAATTTTGCTGCAGACAGTGACATTGCTCACTATGGCTCTATGGGGATTCAATAAGTGAGGTTAAAACTTTTTATGGATGATTGTTTGAAAAAAAAAGGTTATGCATCAATTTCAGCAAAGGTAAACATATATTTATCTTTTAATCACTTTTAAGGTGAGTTTTGTTTGATTTTGAGCAATGAATATAAAAGCCTATTTGTCTTGAGTTGATAATATGTCTCGCAAGAAGCTGACATGATTTTAATTTAACAATTACCAGACTTACCTTAATCTTTGCCAGCCATACACTCATGACTTAAGATCACTGAAATATTATGACTATTACAGATAAACTAACTGTGTTTTAAAGACCAACTTGTATCAATATCAGAGAAACTACACACCACTATTTGCAGCAAAAAAGGCACAATATTTCAAAACAGAAGGACACTTGTGGAGCGTGTACTCCTTCGAAGTCAGTCAGCCTTAGCTAACAAGTTTAAAGCCAGTGATGTGAATTCACATCAGATTGATATAGGCTCTTCTGCCTCACCTTCCTACTAAATTTCAGGAAATTTTACTTGGTAGTATTCGTGTAATCTTGCTGACAGACAAATAGACAAAAAAAAAAAAATACACTGACTTCCCCTTTGCCTTTGGAGTGGAATAAATGTCGAAATCTGACAAAATCTTAATTGTGAAATTGTCCAATAAGGATGTACAGTTAACAGTCTGCTGTCCAGTTACTTTGAAAACACTAAAAATGTAGATACACGTATTAAAAATGTATTTTTTTTGTAAAGCCCCTTGTATTAAAGCTGAAAGTTTGCACTTTGCACATTTTACAAACCCACAAATTTGCAGCCCACAAATACCAACAATGTGCACAACGCATGTAAATAATGATTTCGCAGGTGTAAAAAGAGGCAGTTTCTTACATTTGGACATGTTTAAATACTGGATACATAAATATCCAGTTTGCATTTATATACAAGTTATCAAATGTGCTTGCACTGATTGCCTGTCATGGCTGCATCAGGTTTATGTGTGTGGGGGACCACTATTGAAACTACAGCTTCTCCGTGCAACACTTTATCGCTAACTTTATGTACTACATTTAGTTTTACTGAAAGCTTCACGTGTGGCGGAGAAATGTGTCCCTATGGACCACGGAGACAGACAGACTGAATGTGGTCATGGTTTACACCCCACAGAAACTGTACATCTCTTTACAAGGACCCACTTGTACTGATATCTCCATCAGCTCAATAAGAAAGCAGGCAGCTCAGATGCACCCCCCTTTACGTGGCACGAGACATGAACCGGTGCAACAAGAAGAATTCATACAGCCCACATTATGTTGCCAAAAAAGATAGAAATTTTAAAACCCTCAAAGAAAACCTTTTTGCAAGACCATAGAATATGAAGATGCAGCAGAGAGAGTTTTTCCTCCCTTCCTTCTTCTCTGCCTTTCTGTCTTTCTTTCTCCATATGGCAGCCATTTGTCTGGAGGAGGTCTGTCAGACATAAATAATAGGTTATGAAAAAACAGACGGAGGGAGGGGGACGCTTGCTTTCTTCCTGAGGGACGGGATCTCTAGAGGCCTGGTGTCCTTCATAGGAAAACAAGGAAAAAGTGAGACAGAGAGAGAGTGAGAGATGAATTGAAGGAGAAACTGAAAGAGACGGAGAAAAAGCAAACTGAGCAAGGAAAGTGATCAGCGTGCTGACCGGAGAAGTCTTGCATTTTTGATGAAAATGAGAGACAGCAGCAAAAGAGCAGAGTGCTTCCCACTTTTCATGTTTATATGAACTGTCTCAAGCTATGAGTTGCTGCAATAAAACACGATGAAGTCTGATTAATTGACCAATCAGTACAGCAGGAAGGAAGACGAAGAGCCAGGAAGAGAGAGAACATGAGGGAAAGACAGAAAAGAGGAGGGTGAAAGGGAGATGAAGTGCAAGGCAAAGAACATTAAGGCCTTCTCAAGTTTGTGTGCGCTGATTTTCATCTGAAACCAATTAGTTCCAAACCACGAAGACAACACCAAGCCTAGTTTTTAAAAACATCCTCTCTCTCGCTCCTCATCTTCCCCCTCCTGTCCATTCATGTGTCAGGCTCTGCAGCTCTCTGCTGGGTCTAGACTCCTTTGTGTGTATGCATGCAAGCATATGAGTGTGCTTGCATGAGTGTGTGTGTGTGCGCACTTAAAGGCATTGTGATTAACATTCGCCCCAATTCGCTGAGGGACACGCATTCTAAGCCCTTCCTTCCTGCTCCGAGTGGAATTCTCATTAGCTGATAACTACTTTTCAAGAGACTGCTGCATTCCTCTGCTTGATACCAGGGGCCTTACAGGACTCCAGAGCGCACACATACGCATGCATGCATGCACACACACAACTGTGAATGTACACACACAAATCCCGACACAAATGCACAAGCAAAATCATAGATACAAACACACATTCTCGCTGACAGGGAAAACACAAATGGATGCGCTCTGATTTTGGGCTTTTTCTGTTTTCATCTTAAAAAGTTTCATGGCTGCAACAACTCTCATAAGTTGACTTGCAGCCCAAAAGTTTCCACAGCCACAGACAGGTAGACAGGCAATAAAAATTTCTTATACCTTCCTTCCTGTATTATTCTGTCTTCCTGAGACTGAGGACGAGAGCACTTTCCTTATTAGATTCTAACCAGAAGTTTATGGTATCTGTTACCAAATGTTCTCCAGCATCTTTCATTCACTTCCCAGGACAATGAGGTTGTCAAGCAGACCAAGTGGGGCAACAGTGAAATATATAAAGAGAGGTGAAAGTGTCTTTTTTTAAGTGGGGGCAGACAGAGGGGAGAGACGGGGACACCTGGCGCTCTGTTTTCTCATCATCATCACACCTCATTTGGATTCATCCTATTGTGAACTTTTGGCAGAGCTGGAGATATTGACTACAGCCAAAGGAATCTGACATTTATGGTGCCTTTGGGGGCATGAAACCTGTTAATGGGGAAAAGAAATATTGTTATATGTCATAAGGATTTAAAAAATAAACATTTTAGAAAGGATGTCTGACCACATCCATGAAAAAGAGCAAAAAAGAGAGTTCTCTAATCCGTCATGTCTGGCAATACTGTTACTGTGCAAAAGGTAGTCTGTGAGAGATTAGTCAACAGATGACCAGCTGTCTCATATTCTTTTATATCTAAACTTACCTCCTTTGCCTCTCCATCTGCCTCTCTGCTTACAATAACAACTACATGAGCTGTTTTGCTTTACGACATTCAATTCCCTCTAGAAACCTTACAATTTGTTGTGTGTTTAAAATGCGCTGCAAGCTCGATTTTTCACGTCAGCAAATGGGGTTATTAATTCATAATGTGTAATGCAAAGTAGAAGTGTGTATCAGAAGTAATGGAGAAAAAGAGACCCAAGGGAAACAAGAAAGGAAATTGCTAAAAAAAAAAATTAAAAATTAGCGCCAGATCACTGTGGCAACACACATAATGCAAGTGAACACTATTTAAACATGATGCAAACACAGCAGGGTGCAAGTTTGCAGCAGAAACAAGATACAAGTGGCACACTATGAATCTAAGCACTCTTGTACTCTCCAGTTCCACATAGATTTAGAAAAACAGATTTTTATTATCACACTTTTAGTGCAAAAGTGTTATTCTTGAAAATGTCTTCTTGTATTTTTTGAGGATGGTCACTTGTTTCTGAGGATGTGTTGCAAATAGTTTGTTTCAGCCATTTTTCCCGCTCTCCTGCCTGCTCTCTTGTATGTGCTTCTAACTCCTGCTTTCTGCTCGACAGGTAGACGAAATGTAAAGTTGCGGCATTTTTCCTGTTAGCATTTCATGATTTGCAAGTTACAGCTGATCTCTGTGGTTCTTCTTGCCTACCTGTTGGACCAGTCTCTGTTGTAGGCTTATACAGTATATAAGTGTTGCCACCTACTTACTCACTCAGCCATTTGTGTCTCCTTCCCCTCCCCAGGAACACTTCCCCTTAGCCTGTAAAATGATCACCGGATGGCTACTTGATTTGCCTCTCTTTCTCTGTCTGCTCTCCATTCTACCCCTCCTCTCATCTCCTCTTATTTTCACTCTCTCTATTGCCCTTCAGCTCACCCACCCCCTATAACCTTAAGTCTCTTAGTCCTTCCTCTCATTTCTCTTCCTCTATCATTTTGTACTTCTTCCGTTGCTCTTTTCCTCCCTAAAATGGATGCTGTTCCCCAGGGAGTGGTCAGCAGAGAACAGAGGAAGTAGGAGGAACTTACTGTAGAGCTAAACACTGATGCTTCTTAAATGAAGGCTGTTAATTCAAGGAGGTATTATGCATTAGCAGTTAGGGATGGTGAGACAGGCACTCAAAAGGTCCTAAAAGGATTTCCTGTCTCTTAATTAAAATTGATTAACACGGCTTGTCATATCCAGCTTGATTACCACACTTGGAAAGCAAGATCCCATGTTTTCTTCATTCTTGATTTATTTTCTTTTTTTTCCATTTATTTTGCCTTTTCCATTAACATTACTTGCAGATGTACTGTGCAAACAATTCAGTCTATTTCCAGCTAAAATATGGAAGAGCATTGAGTGTGTGTTGCCCCGCTGTTGTTGCGTGATCAGACACTTTCAGAGGCCCCTGGTTGCACTGGCTGACTCCACTCCTTTTCAATGGGATCTTCCGCTGTCATAGTCACAGCCATGGCCCTGAGTTCCCATTCCCGTACACACATACACAGTCCCTACCACTCCAGCCATATGTGCACACACTCTCACAGACATCAGGGGTGGTGGAGGCTGGAGCCGGAGGTGGGGAGCACATGGGGATAGCCCCGACCGGAGGCACGCTTCTAGACTTGTGGATGAGGCAGAAAAGCTATTATGAACTGTTATGGTTGGCTGATCGCTCCCTTTCAGCTGCTGAGCTGCAAACAAAAGCGCCAGGCAGAAGCTAAAATAATGGATCTCTTTTCGGCACGCCCCCTCCGGAGCATAACTGACTTTGTGTGATCACAGATGCATGTTGGGAGGTTGAGGGGAGTGTGCGCCTGTTTGCCTTTATAAGTGCATGTTCTCAGGGAAAGCATAAAAAAGTAGAAATGTCATTTTTAGTGATCTATTCAAAGACTGGGGTGTATTTTTGAATGGGTTCAAAAATAACAGTCTTTCACTGACCATGTTCATGAGGGGTAATGTTCAAAAGGTATTAGCATGATCCTCAGGTGTTACCAGGGAAACAAAGTTATTTTTAGTAAAACACAGACACACACACACACACGCGCGCGTGCACACACACACACACAGAAACACACAAATACATGCATGCATAAGTGTGGATACAAACTCCCACACAGACATGAAAAGAACCACATCATAATGAATAAGATAGTGCACAGCCTTGCTTTCTCAAGTTACAATTGTGACATTAAATATCATCAGCTACATAAAGAACAAGTTCATCAGTGATGGCTGAAGTTGTCGTCATGTTGTTCTTTTACTACCAGGAAGAAATGTGAATTAGAAGATTGTGCAGCTTGTGTAATGTACAGAAGTCCTCAAAAACATGTTAGCAGTTGTCACTGTGTAAACAGCCAGCCTATTTTAAAAGGGTATTGCTAACAACATAATGGTGGTGGCACATCAGCTCCTGTTATGTCACTGCCTTCGATGACATTGAGGGGAGTTACAGCTATCTATTCATCCACTGATCTATAAATAGACTTGGAGCCATTTATACACCAATGCCACACTCTGATGCCTTAATGCTGCTTTTTTTATGCCTCGGTGCTGTTCTTTTATGTTTTACACAACCCTTTAACAGAGAGATGCAAGATATATATATATATAGACTATGTATTAGAAACAAGAGGTAAGATAAGATAATGTTTGTTGCATGCACAGTTATACACGGTACAATGTACAGTGAAATGTTTTGTTTGTAAAGGTGTTTTTTGGCAAAAGCAGATGACTCCAGCACTCAGAGTCAGCTCTCTATAAGCAGAGAAAATAGATCACTTTTCAACTCAGACTTGATGCATGTAAAACTTTATGTGTTGCACAGTTGATAAGCAAACACCTGCTTCGTGAATGAGGTTTGAACCAAAAGATTCAAACACTAAAAAAGGGATGTCAGAGAATGCACTCTTCACCAGAGCCAATCCCCAATATTAGAGTAGTTTGGAGTTCTACTGAAGTTTAATTGGCCCTTATACTCAGCAACACAATTTCATGTGTTTCAATTGTGTGCAGACGGGAATTATAGTAGCATGGAACAGCCAATCCACTGCATACTGAATGCACTGTGTAAGTGTTGGCTACACGTCATTACTGCAATATAGGTTAAATCTGTACATGGGTGCTATCTGACTTCACCTGGACTTTGTATTAGGGAGCTGGCAGGTTAGAGACTGTTTAATGCCTGATCTGACTCCAAAGGCGATTTTCTATGTAGAAATGTTCAGGGGAGCAATTTCAGTAGTGAAATGCTTTTTTTTTTGCTAACTTGATTTGCAATTGATTCTCCCAATAAAAAGTGCTTGCCTTAATCAGGTATGACATTTAATTTGCTTTGTGTCATCTTATATGTGCAGAATTCCCAGTTTGAAGAAATTAACTATGTTATGTGAGTGTAAGTAGGCATCCCTTCCCATCCATCATACATTAACATAACCACTTGTTTAATTTGTACAAATATTCTTAAGCATTACAACTTTTATCTGTCTGGAAACATCAGAGGTGTTGTTGGTACTGTTAATTTTTTACTGTAATCAAACTCAGAAATCTGTGTGGTTTCTAAAACTTTCCCTTCAGCCAGATTTCTTTCAACTCACACGCTAAACTGATTTTTGTTGTTGTTGTGAAATGACAGTTGAATAACATTTTGTTGCATTTAAAACGCAAATTTCTGGGTAGAGTGGACAGATGCCATTTGTTATCTGGGTTGTTTGGGTGATATTATAGCGCAGAGCAAGCTGCTCAACTTTTTCCCTCCCAGTTTGATAAGAAAGCTGCACTGACTCAGTGTTCAAACTGTTATTTCCTCTCATTGTGCCTGATTCAAACAGACTCACTCACACACAATTGACTGTTTCTGATGATTTTTCCAGTGATCTATTTCTACCCAAGTGACGTTAATCAAAGATATTTTTATCCTTTTAATGTTTTCCGAGGGTTAGGTGTGTATATACAATACCAGTCAAAAGTTTGGACACACTCGCCCATTCATGTGAATGGCTGAGTGTGGGAAATTGTTCATTTATCATCAGGAAACTGTGCTTATCTCAAAATAACTCTTAACTTTTCCTTTTTGCTGTCTTAAAGCTTTTTATTTTTTTATTTATTTACTTTTTACCTTCTACTAGAGATGTCCACAGCAGAAGAAAAATGCAAAAACTTCTTTTCAACAAAAAAATTCAAATTTCTCTGCTTTGAGGAGAGTTTTTTAAAAACTGCCTAAAAGAAATCTTTTTCAGGTTTAAAATCAGTTTTTTCCCCAGGACAGTAAAGACAGATTCTGTTGACATACAGCACAGGAACGTCTGCTGCAGTATTTCTCGACATCAGGCAATGTAATGACACGTCATACTGGGAATTAAACACAGCAAGCTGAGCAGTTCTATGTTATACTGTGCTCACGCTTAGCCACACTCAAAAACCTCAAAAATATTTCATCCTTTCTGTCCAGTTGCATATTGGATCATAACCCATTTCTTTTGTGTGTGTGTGTGTGTGTGTTGTGGGGAAAACGCTGAAAAGCTGCAGGAAGAATATTTGGAGCAAGGCCGAGGATTCAGACTGCAGTTATTTTTAAGGCGCAGCTGTAGTCTGAGGTACCATATTTGGGTGGCCTTTTTGGACTATTTGGGTGGGTAAAAACAAAAAAATGTTGGCTATTTGGGCATTAGGCCTAGTGTGAGTATGAGAAAGGAGGAAATGGATGGGTGAGGGATAGGAAGAAAGAATACAATTACAGCTTCCAATCTTAGAAGACAGATCCGGATCTATTAGTTCACTAATCACTAAATCAATAACCACCAAAGGAGCTGGTAGTTCACTTAACCATGTCTGAATCACATGTGTAAGTGTTGCAGCTTTGAAGAGGAGCACTGAATAAGCACACCCACATGGCCCAAATGGCCAATGGGAAAACAATACACTTTTGATGATCATAATAGAATAAAATAGCTACTGTATGGCAATTGCTCTAAAGATGGGCAGAAAATTTGCATGCCCCTTGCATTTGTCTTGTTGCAATGCATGCAAAATTAATACATGCAAATAATACAACTATGTTGACCTTTTGTTTAAAAAAAGACCATACAAAAAAATACTATGCTAATAAGATATATATTAACTAAATATAGAGGGTGGTGGAAAAAAATATTAAATTATAGGAGAAGAGAAAATAATTGAATGTGTAAGTGGCTGCCATCCACTGGACACAGTGACATATTCTGATTGCCCAAGGGTAGACTAAGAGTTAGGGTTAAAGTTGAGGTTGTCATCAACGATGTCTTAGACCTCAGAAGGTTCAACAGTAGGAGAAGATGAGCTCAAACATGGTCCAGTTGGCAATAAATTTAAGGAAACTAATACAAATTTTACAGGGAGTAACATCAGTAACATTTTAACTGGTCTCCATGATGTTTCTTCTTTTCACGTATTTACGGGGGTCAAAAGTGACACGCCAGAAAACAGAGAGATAAATTGCTTCCAGGCTTAAGATCAACAGGCAGGTTAGCATTCCCGCCTATTAATTTAAAAAAATTTTTTAAAGCAGCCAGTAGTCTCTTACTGTTGACCTAATCAAGTCAGGACCACAGTTACTATTTCTAATGTATGGCTCACAACAGAGATATGTTACTTCTGACTGCGTTGGACACTTTTCATTCTCACAGGCACCTCTGTAGGTTAATGCCTACAAACGTTTTGAGAGCTTCAGTGTATATATATGAAAACAGCTAAAAGGACACGGGCCTTTCCAACCAAAGGAGAACAATGTCACCAATTATGCAAAGTTGTTTTTTGTCTATATTTTGAAATAGATAAACAAGCTAAACAGTCTCTCTGAAATTTGGTGTTCTGCCCAATGTATAGTGATAACAGAACATTTGGTAAACGTCCAGTAGATGAGGGATAAACTACATGTTGTGCATAATAATATTAGTAATTATATATGTGTAATTTTATAATGAAATACTAAACATAATGTATCCCCATATGAATATTTTTTTTTTGGAAAAGCAAAACCCTGGGTCCTGAGTGTGCTGTCAGTTCTGATAATGAGTGATTCTTGGTCATTTGTGAGTAATAAAGCTCAGCACACTGTTTATTTCCTCAACTTGACCTCTTTTCAGAGCATGCATAACAAGGATTATTACACCAACTGCAGTGACTGATTTCAGTAGTTTCAGTTTTAACATATTAAATATAAGTATGTGTGTGTGTGTGTGTGTGTGTAAGACTGACTGTAATTGCTTTAATGCAGAATTCATATAAGAGGAAAACAGTCCATTCATCATATTTTGCTGCACTTGACACATCAACAAACATTTCACTTCTTTTTGCTTTTTCACCCTTTTCCCTCCCCTCCCCCCTCTTATCTCTCTTACTCTGCTTCCATTTGACTCTTCTGCGCCCCCTCTCTCTCGCTGCCCCTCTCTCTAAGTCTCTTCCCCCTCCGGTCTTCCCATGGGCCCACAGGAGATGATAAGGTGATGTCATACCTCCGCTTCCTGGCGATGTGAGTAACTGTACACTGTGTGCCTTGGGCCATTGCAGTGTGTGTGTGTGTGTACGCATGTGTGTGTATGCGTGAGCGGGCGTGCACGCTAAGTAGGTTCTTTTTTCAATGAGAGACACAAATGGAAAGAAGAGCAGGAGAGAGACAGTAGTGGAATGATTGTGAAAGCTGCACACACAAAGTTTAATATGAAGTATGTGTACATTACAGTGTAATGTATCAACAATCATTCCTATACTACACCTATACTATACATGTGGGACTCTTTCCTGTCCTTTTACTAGCACAGTTAAAGAATCAGCTCTGCCCCTCAGTATTGAGCCATAGGACACCTGTGCTTTGGCAGTGCTCAGTCTAATCACTTCATTGCAGCCATTTGCTAAAATCAAAAAGTAAATTTTATTTCTCATTAATGTACACTCAGCACCCCATCTTGGCAGAAAAAAAACAGAAATGTAGATATTTTTGCAAATTTATTAAAAATGAAAAACTGAAATAGCACATGGTCATAAGTATTCAGACCCTTTGCTCAGTATTGAGTAGAAGCACCCTTCTGAGCTAGTACAGCCATGAGTCTTCTTGGGAAAGTTTTCCACACCTGGATTTTAGGATCCTCTGCGATTCTTCCTTGCAGATCCCAGTTCCCTCAGGTTGGATGGTGAACGTTGGTGGATAGCCATTTTCAGGTCTCTCCACAGATGCTCAGTTGGGTTTAGGTCAGGGCTCTGGCTGGGCCAGTCAAGAATGGTCACAGAGTTGTTCTGAAGCCACTCCTTTGTTGTTTTAGCTGTGTGCTTAGGGTCATTGTCTTGTTGGAAGGTGAACCTTCGACCCAGTCTGAGGTCCTGAGCAATCTGGAAGAGGTTTTCTTCCGGGATCTCTCTGTACTTGGCCATTTTCTGTATATATAGACGTGCCTTAGCACTGAAAAAAGGGAGCTGAAGAATAAGAATGCACTATGACTAACACTGAATTTGTGCATTTAACATTAGTAAATTTCTGTACCATCGGCAGGGAATTGAATATACAGGCATATGTTTGTTTTGGTTTCACCACAAAGCACTTGGTTAGATTCAAGGAAAGATCAGAGTTTGCCTTAAAAAGAAAAGTAGTCATGGTTTCCAGAGTCAGCAATGATCAGAATTGCTGACTCTGATTTAAAGAAGTGCTGACTCTCAGTTTGGAACCTCCCATGTTCAAATCTAATATTTTGTCAAACCATCCATCTACCCTGTCCTATTATAATTTACTAAGACCACTCAGAAGATTTTATTGGATGTGTCTATTCTATGGGCATAATGGGGATGCCAGCAGTTGGTATGCTGTAGCAGAAATGAACTCACTATTAATATTTTATAATTGCCTATTCCTTCCAAACTTGCTGCCATGCTAAAATAATTATTTTCTGTGTGCAGATTTCTTTTTATTGTCCCTATGGGACAAACAGAAATAACTCCATAATGACTTTCATTTACTCACTAGTTTTTATGCTTACACGTACAACACGGTATCTCATTGGAATTTACAGTGTTTCCCACAGCTTCATCTTATATTTGAACGTTATTTGCATTAATGACAATTTTGGTAGCTCGGTGTCTGTTTTGGATGTCCTCTAAGCCATTTTCTTCCTGGTTATTTCCCAAAATAATGGGGAAAATGTGTTTTATTACAAGGTTTAAGTTTGCGTAAACAGTTTCTGTACAAAACTGACATGAATGGAAATAGTTATTAAATAATACCTCATATTTTAAACTGGATATATTTACATGTAATTTTTGTAAATAAATGTAAACAGCTTTCTGATATTATTGAACTTTTTCGAATATTTTTTTAAAGTGCGAAACTGTAATTTTTTTTCCTTTTGACTTTGAGTAACATGCAATGTAATAAAACTCAGTCATGATTGTGTAGTTGTTAGAGAGCTGATTAGACAAAAGCTCCCTGTTGTTGTGCCTTGAGTGTATGTGTTATTTAAAGCAACAAGTTCTTGGTATTTATTTTATGAAAGGGACCCCCCCCCCGGTAAGCTCTGCCTGTGCCCTGAGCCTAGGGCAATAACACTGGATAGCGGCGTGAAGCTGTAAAACAATGTTGAGATTGTGCCTGAAGCATTTCCCTTATAAATCAAACATAAAACCATGCTGGCACTGCAGTCCACCTTGGCCCGCAGCAGTACTTTGAACAGACATCACGTGGAGCTTTCACCTAAACAAGAATTGCTCGCAGCTCCAATGCACTTACAGTAAATGGATAGTACCATTTAAAAAAAACAAAAAACGTGTTCCATTATTGCTTAAACTCTTATCCACTTTCAGCTGGGATGAGGGAGAATTTTTCAGGCATTTTTCACCAAATTCTGCAGATTTGACAAAAATAAAAGATAACAGATAGATTCTGACACGTCTTTTGGAATAGTTGACAAAGGCTGAAAATCTGACAGTATTTAAAGGTACAGCTGTAACTCATACCATCAAGGACGCATTTGACTGTGGCACCCTGTTCAATGTGCTCCACGCCAGTGTTACTTTTTTCAGGCGTTTCTAAGGGTCTAGTTGGGTTAGAGTGAAATTTCATCATATGGGTGAACATGAGGCAGACGTGTGGACGAAGTGGTAAATGCAAACATGCAGAGGGTTACCTAAACAACTGGAGCCTGGAATGTCTACTAGTTACCAATCGTCAGCTGAGAAATGTGCGACAAGTGAATTGCTCCATATTTGGACAGGGCCTTAATCTGCTCTGTGCTTGCTATATTTTTGTGACTACCTAGCTTTGTCACTGAGGCACTGCTCTGTAATGCAACAATGTCCTTCAAGCAGACTCCTAGCAGACTGGAAATCCTTGAATCCTTACCCACTGTGTCCACAGCTGTCAAGAAGTACATCTGCAAGCGAGCCTCAGTTTGCACATAAGTGATGTAAATCTAGAAGCTACCCAAGTTAAATGTACTGAAGGGTAATAACAAAACCCTTTTCTCTTTTACATGTTTTTCTAGATCAGGACATGCCATAGCTGTATCCCTCTAAATTGTTAATGATAAAAGTTGCG
This sequence comes from Bujurquina vittata, assembly GCA_015106715.1. Taxonomy (NCBI): domain Eukaryota; kingdom Metazoa; phylum Chordata; class Actinopteri; order Cichliformes; family Cichlidae; genus Bujurquina; species Bujurquina vittata. The sequence goes on from VUQK01016083.1 coordinate 15,431, forward strand.
CAAAAGCCTCTTTCAAACCACAGAAAGTTTATTTTGAGTGTGTTCACAACTTCATATTTGAGATAAACTAATTTCTATAAACTGTGGGAAAAATTTAAAAAATGCCTGTTTTGCATTTCAGAAACTGCAGAATCTACTGGGATTTTCCCCACACAGCCATCGCTAGGCTTTACAGAGGAAGGATAAAAAAAAAACCCTGAAAATATCCAGGGGCAGTGGTGCTGGTGGTGCAATGATTTGGAGGATATTTTCTTGACACACTTGGGGTTTCTTAGCCTCGTTGGGTATTGTTGCTGACCATGTCCATCCCTGACCACATTATACCCATCTTTTGATGGCTGCGTCCAGCTGGATAATGAACCACGGGAACAAAGTTCAAATCATCTCAAACTGGTTTCTTGAACATGACACAGAGTTCATTGCACTCAAATGGCCTCCACAGCCACCAGATTTCAATGCAATGGAAGACCTTTGGGGTGTGGTGCAGTGGGAGATTTGCCTCATGTATATGCAACTGACAATTCTGCAGCAACTGTGTGAATATGCCATGAAGAATTAACGTAGTTCTTAAGGCAAAATGAGCTCCAACACAATGGTGAGTGTATTTAATTTGTTGTCAGTGTGGCATATGAAACAGCAGTAATATTTTATGGTTGTATTGAAGCCACTCAAAGCACAGTTTCCTTCTCAATATTCAGTATAACGCAATTACAGTGCAGACTGCTCATAATGTGTATTTTCTAACTCAGTCTCTCCTTCCCGTCCACCTCTGTCCTACTTGTTCATCTTTCCAACAATCCCCTCTTCCCACCTCTCCCTCATTCCCCACCCCTTCACCACCTCTTCACCTACTGAAGTCAGCAGACAATGAACCACTTCAAAAGGTTGGTTTGCTTTAGACATTCCTCTTTGGAGAACGAGAGAACAATTATAGCTACTTCTTTGGTCTGGGAACACGCAGAAAGGATGTTACCTAAAAACAGAAAGGAAAGGAAGTGGCAACAGGATAAAATAGGGAGTGAGTAAGACATAAAGAAAGAGAGAGAGGAAGCCACAGTATCCTGCAATGACATGGTCACAGCCGCAGCCAAAGCGCTGTGAGTTATCTGGGATGTGTGGTATTTAAGATATTTGCCATAAATAGGGCCCAGCTGTTTGTCAGGACTCTATTTTTCCTTTAGTCTGACGTTTTTTCCCCCCTTTTTTATTTTTGTGTCCTGAATGAAAGGAAAGGGAAGAGGAAGAGATAAGAGGTTAAACTCGGACATTTCTTTCCCAGACAGGAGACTGGGCAGCAGTGCAGAGAAGAGTGGGAGTAATGGCTTTGCTTACGCATTTAGTGCCAGAATAAGAACTATTCCATGACGACTTCCAGGGAAATGAAAAGAGGATACTGTAATGGCTTTTTCATCATGTTCTTGACATTTGTGAAGTCATGGCTTTACTTAGAGGAGTAGGCTTTCTGTTCCCATTGGTACATAATACTACACTTGCTTAAAAAAACTAATTCACTAATTAATAAAGGAAAGGAAAAAATATCACAATTTCAGAAGATTTCTTAGAGTGGTTCTTGCTAGTTCCTCATGTTTAGGTTTCTATTTTGAATTTTTAATGGGTTGGAAGTGAATAATGCATAAACAATTGAATAGAAAGCCCTTTCCTATGTTCTGAAGCATGAATCATCAGGAAGTCTAAGACGTCACTCATACTTGGAAAAAATGCAGTAATAAAAGGTGTTTTCAGTGGAAGGGACCATAACTAAGTTTCCTACATAGGATAATGAGTGGTAGGCTGCAGACAGCAACTTGAGGAAGTGTCAGGGGTGTAAAACGCCCGGGTGTTAAAAAGATTAAAGAAAACAAAAAGCAATGTGACTTCACTGCTAATTATTCCATTCAGGATATTTTTGATCATTCGCAGGCGTCATCGCTGCAGTTGGTCCAAGTGTGACAGTGTATTTGTATATTTGAGGCAACACAGATGAGAAGCTTCCGGTCTCGATAAAATGTGTGTGTGTGTGTGTGTATCTATGTGTGTGAGTGGGTGTGGCTGGGGGTGTGTGTTGCCGTCCCACCTAAAACAGTAAATGACACTGCTCCCACATTTGTGGAAGAGCAAACAATCACTTAGAGTCACACTTAGCAAGTGTGCGTGTGTGTGTTTGTGTGTGTGTGTGTGTGTGTGTATACAAGTCACACTGAGTGCAGGTATGACAGAGGAAAAAAATCTTGCTCCTATTAACTCACTAGTTTTAGGAAATTTCCATCAGTCCATGTTCCTCTGCCTCTCCTTTTCAGGGTTGCGGTGTGTGTGTGTGTGTGTGTGTGTGTATGGGTATGAGTGTCTATATGTGTGC